>JAQQPU010007652.1:8182-31393 GCA_029168905.1 Artemia sp. Kazakhstan ARC1039 | reverse complement strand
CCCCCCCCCCCCCACGGAAAATCTCCCCCCCCCCCTCAAATTGAGAAGCCAAAGAAAAAAATGTAACTAAATAATCAAATTTTGTCCAACTTATAACCAATATTTGAATTCTCAAGCAGAAGACTGAAAAGCAAGAAGCTACCAACCAATTTGCAATTAGTTTTATATATACTTTAACAGCAATAAATTGTAGGTTTACTGGGCTGGTAGCCCACATTATATCTTAGTTAAGTCTGGGCATGATCTGAAAAACAATCAGAAATTAAAAGGGCTGTTGATCAGGAATAGGGAACTTTCTAAAACACTGTAGTCACTAACAATTCATTTTGTAACAACTGGTGGAAAAGGAGGCTAGATCTTCAAAAGGGAACTGGAACTTTTGATTTCCAACTGAATGAGCCCCCTCCAAAGTTTATTTGACTACCCTTCCTATAAAACCTTATATCCTAATAATGGGAACCTTGCATAACTTTCAGTCCTTGCCCTGGGCAATGGAAGGGGGGCTGTTGAACCTGGAGGCATGGCAGGTGACCTTTAGACTATTTTAAACCAAATGGATATATCAAAATTCTGATCATATGCATTTGGAGAAAAACAGTGTGTGTGGGAGGGGGGGGGGGGTGAGGGGACTTGTTGCCCTCCAATCCCTTTTGGCTCATAAATGGGAGCTAGGACTTTTAATCTGCAATCAAATAAGTCCCCTTTGAAATTTTTACAACTGCCTCTTCCATATGAAGTGCCTCTGGGGAAAATAAATACATATTAACACATTAAAGTCCTAAAAGCTGGCTATCATCTACATATAGTGTCAAAGGAGTCTTCAAGCTGGTTGTACAGTTGTTGATGTACATGCTAAATAATTATAACCCAGGATGGTCCCCTGAGGTACTCCACTCTTCACTGGTTGCAATTCAGAAAAGGCAGCATTGCCATTGCAGTTATACACCAACACCTCTGAGTCCTGCCAGTTAGAAAGGCTTCTATCAATGTACAATATCTTCATGCACTTAATATGCCTTTTATTTCAAAGTTAGTAGTTGGTGTTGAACTTTTTCTAAGGCTTTGGCTTGGTTGAACAATATAACATCCACTGTTAGACCAATATTTTAGAGTCTAGTCCCGAAATTATATGACTTGATGACCCCCTTTCTTGTGTGTTGGCTTAGAATTAGCCAGCTTCTAATCATTTGGAAGTGGGGTTTATCTCAAACATTGTAGTAATCAGTTTGGCAATGTATTCAGCTGTATCTTTTAACAGTGTTAGGTGTAGGCTGTCTGGTCAAGTATCCACATCTTTGGGTTTTATGGTCACTGCTTCCAAGAGCAGGATGGTAAGACATAGAGAGACCTCTTTCAGGACCATTTGTTACAACTAAGTCAAGCAAGGAAGGTTGCTGTTGGTGCCTAAATCTTGTTGGCTGGTTTAGAATCTGTATCAATGGATTGTTGACAGGGGAAAATGTAGTGACACAGAATGGACTACTTTCAGGGAGGGGGGGAGCTCTAGCCTTCAACCCAATCAACATCAGGCAAGTTAAAATCTCCAAACAGAAAACATTTGAATCCTCATGGGAATTAATTTTGGGCAACAGATTAGATGCAGTGTGAAATAAATTGATCAGGGGTGGATGGGCAGTAAAATACACCTATCATAAAAAATTCAGATCCAATGTGGACATTTAGACAATGATTTCCAACCCAGCTACTTGTGGAATGAATAAGAGGGTAATTCATGGTTTTAGCCTTCAGTCTAGTTCCACACTATGTTATCTTAAATTGTATTTTCTAGCAACTAAGGTTGAAGTACCTGGAGATGCGGCCAGGTAACATTGACTTGATAATCTTCATGTCATAGTTGGATTATCACTATTTACACATATACAGGACAACAGTTCATAACAGCAGGACAATTAACACAATTTTCATATTTACAGGACAGTTTGGTTTTGTTGTTGGCTTCACTATATATTTTTGTGGCTGGGTGTACTTGGGGGTTAAAGGGGGCTGTGGCATCTAATAGATTCTACTCCATGATGCTGGTGTGTCCCAATGTGTCTTCAATGACTTGCCACTCCAATCATGGTCAACACCAACCTTGAAGCTATCAACTGATCTGGCCAACATGGTAGATTTGCTAAGTGAATTCCACAGTGGAACAATGCAATTGGTGAAGAAGTTGAACTTCTCATGCTTTCTGCTAAATTTTTGATGCAGTTTTATGGGATTTCCTTGTGTTCTGGTGTATTCATTGTGATAAAAAACGGGCTTGATGATGTCACTGGTCATCATCTTAAATGCAAGGATCACATCTCTCTCTCTCTACAGTACATTAGGGTAGGTAGGTCAAGCTTTTCTAGTTGTTGCTTGTAGGAGATTTGTTTTTTTTGCAAAAGGCTTGGTTGCTCTATGCTGGACCTTCTCAAGAATCTCCATGTCACACTTAAAGTGGGGGTTGGCAACCAACATACCAAACTCAAGATGGGGACAAACAAGGGCTGTGTAAAGCTTCTTGGTAACTCTTGGTTGGTGACTTGTTACTGAACACTTGATCAAACCAATGACCTTGTTTGCCTTAGCTGCTTGGTTCTGACAGTGACTATGAAACTTAAACTTATTGTCAATTAATACCCCAAGATCTCACTCTTCCTTGGCACTCTGAATGGGCATATTAGCACCTGCAGAGTCAATCATGTCATAACTATGGCGGGGATTGTTTGGACCAAGATGAAGGACTTTGCATTTGTGTGGGTTGAACTCAAGAATCCAGGTTGTTGCCCACAGACAGAGGTTGTTGAGATCTTCTTGCAGAGAGGAGCAATTTTCTATAGAAGCTGCTGGACCAAAGAGTTTGGAATCGTCTGCATACAGTACCAAGCCTTTCGTGACCACCTCAGGAACATCATTTATGCAAAGGTTAAACAGTGTTGGGCCTAGTTTGGTCTGTTGGGGGACACCACTTTTAACGTGAACTGGTGTGGAATACATGAGGTCACCTCTTTCATCATATACAACAACAATCTGGGTTCTGTTGGATAAGAAGCTTTGAATCCATTGGGCAACATCATTGTCTATCTGATATACTGACAGCTTGATCACCAGGTAGCAGTGCGACAATTTATCAAAAGCATTAGCCTGATCCAGTAGGAACACATCAACTGGGAAACCCTGCTCCAGCAGATCAGTTACAGATTCATAAGCTAGTGTAAGATTTGTTTTGATAGACATGCCTTTCCTGAAGCCATGCTGACCACCAAAAAGAAAGCCATTCTTGGTCATATGCACTATAATTGCATAATTGTCCCTTCAATAAGATTTGCCTCAGCTGAGGTCAGGCTAATAGGTTGATAGTTTTCAGGCTGGGTTCTAGATCCTTTCTTGAATATTGGAGTAATTATGGCTGTCCACCAATCTGCAGGTAGGCTACTAGTCTGAAGAGACAGCTTGAATAGCAAACAGAGCAGCTCTGCTACTATATCTCCAAGTTCTTTAAGGGGCCTGGGATGTATACCATCTAGACCTTTAGCTTTGTTGGGGTCTAGTTTACTCAGCCTTTTCTTAATCTTGTCCATTGTGATGTAATTTTTGGCATAGGGTGCTCGACCATCCTGGGGGCAGGGGATGGTGGCTTGTCAAAGGGGTCCACTGTGAAATTGGATGCAAATGTGTTGTTCAGCAAGTTTGTGATGTCCTCCGGATCTTCCAGCTTTTTCCTTCAGAGTTGAGCAGGAATGGCATAGTTTGTCTACTCTTATCTTTAGCAGATATGTATCTCCAGAACCTCTTTGTGTTGTCTTTGATGTTTAATGCCAAGTTATCTTCATAGTCAGCTATGAAGTGTGTAGTCAGTTGCCTCAATTTATTCCTTGCTCTTGCAAAACGATCCCAGTGGTGTGTGCATTTGCATCTCTTATATTTTGAAAAAGCCTTCTTCTTACAGTTCATAGCCCTTTTAATAGGCCAGCTCAGGTGTGGCAGTGTTTTTGGTGCCTTCACCAATGAAAATGAATCACATGTCCTCTCAGCTTGGAGTAGTATTCTTAAAATTTTGCCAGGTTAGCTCAATGTCTCCCTTGACAATCACTTGGTCCCATTCTACTGCCTGTACTCCCTGATTTTGCTGTAGTTGGTGTAAGTTCGTTTAGTGCAATTGTTTTTTCGTTGACTAAGCAGAAAGTCATGGCTTATACAGACGTGGTCGTTGGCACCAATAGGGGGGAGGAACTCAGTGTTCACTAACAATCCTGGAATGCTAGTGATTGTCAAATCTAGAAGGGATGGCGTTTGGTTATTTTTATATTGGGTTGGTTGGTCTATTACCTAATATAAGCTATTGCTACCCAAGTATTCAACAAATGGGTTACCGACATCGGAGCTTTGTTGATAACCCATTCCCTCAACCCATTTGACATCGGGTAGATTTGGGTCTCCAAGAAGAATTAAGTCCTGATTATCATTATTGGATGCTTGTTCAGCCAACTGAATTAGAGCTTGGTAAGATGCATGGGCATCTGGACAACTGGGGCTTCTATATATACAACCTATCAGTAATGGTTTTCCCTCATTAATAATACTGAAAAAAACACTCTCAACCCAAGGGGAATAATCATGATCGAAAGATAAATCTCTAACCTGTATTCCTTCCTTTGTGTAGATGGCGATGCCTCTCCCGGGGTTAATAGACAAATTTGAGAACAGGCAATATCCGGGTATCCTGATATGGTTTTCTGCCAGTGGGTTGCTTGAGTTCTTGGGGGTTAGTTCAAAAATACACAGTATATCATAATCTTCATTGGTGGCTGCCAATTTCAGTTCCAGAAGCTTGTTTGTTAATGTATCAACGTTTGTGTAAAACAGTTTCAACACTTTCTTTCCACTGACTGGGTTGTTATTGTGTATTGCTTTCGGTAAACTTTTATAACTTGTATTTGTTGAGCTTGAGCAAGAATGGAAAGTATCACTAACATCATCATCAATACTAATACTACTAGAAAACAAACTATTTACAGTTTGGCTTATTTCAGTGGATAATGGAGTCAATGCTCCATTTCTCTCCCATTTTTTGAAGCCTGATTCAGTTTTTACTTTTCTCTTTCTGACTTTGTGCAATCAAAGTGAAGCTGCACGTTCTCCTTCAGCTCTCTTGATTTAGTTAAAATCTCCTGTAACTGTCTGTGAGGAAAAGAACAGGCCTAGGGCGGTCACTTGGTTTTGGAGAATTGTTTCCAAGTTGCTGTAGTTTCAGGACCTTGACAGATGGCAGGTTGTATGATTTGGCAAGAGGGTCCTGAATAAACATTTGGATGTCAGCAGCCTCTTCACATGATTCTGGTATTCCATATGCCACAATGTTAAGCAGACGTTTCTGTCTTTCTCTGTCCTCACGAATAATATTTCTCATATATTGTAACTCCTCTACATCATTCAGGGTTATCCAAGTTACTACACAAGTTGAATTCGGGAATTTGAATATAAGATTCTTCCTATAAATCAATCAATTAACTGTAGGCAATTGAGCCATGTGTCAGGAAAATCAGATCATTTGCCCCTTTTGGGTTGGCAATGTCTGAATCTTTGGTTTGTTCTTCTTTTCTCACAATAGATTTGTAATCCTCTTTTTGGGACAATTCAATTGTGGCTGAATGAGATATTGCCTTACTACATAGTTTCTCTTGTATCATAAACAATATGTTACTATTATAGTAAATGCTGTAATACTATTGTTGTAAACACTGCTTATCAAATTAAATATACAAAATATGGATGAATATGTAAAGATGGTAAATCAGCTAATTAGATAAAAATATTTGGCAACATCATAGTATGGTTTATCCAATTCAGTAAAGTCAGTCCATTTTGACCTACTATATTTGGTGTTGCAGGCTTAGTTCCAATAACAGGTTAAAAGCATGTATGAAAAAATCTCTTTTTGAAGATTGTTTTAAAGTTTCTATACCAGTCAGTGGGTTTGATTTCAGTTCTAGTTTAGTTTGCAAATTGAAGAAATTGGCTTGTTTCCTTTCTAATGTTTTACAATTAAATGATATGTGCTCAGGGGTTTCTTCTGTGTGCTTACAGTACCTACAAAATGGGCTACTGGTACCTTCTCCATTTTCGTGCTTTATTTTTATATGAAAAAATTGTGGTTGAGTTTAGCTTTATGTGTACACAGGAGATGAAACCAGACTGATTGCATCCAGGTTGGAAAGGGGCATAAGTTTGGTTGCCTTAATTAGAATAGAGATTTTAATCTCTATTTGAACCTTGAATGTTTTCAGTTTTAATCTAGTTATATCCCTTATAATTAGAGGTTTAACTGGTTTCATTTTGGCTTTTTAATCCTCGCTTAGCTATCTTGTCTGCTTTTTCGTTTCCTTCAATATCTAAATGAGTAGGTATATATTGAAATTTAATAAGCTTAAAATTTAATTTTCCCCTTTTTAGTCCATTTGTAAAATTCGCTTTTTTGAAAGTATCTATTTCACTCTTTTTGGTCTTAAATTGTGTAAATTGGGCCTACTTAGTTCTTCAATACATATTATATTAAAACCACAAAAAATTAAACCATATCATAGAAGAAACATTTACAGGAAATAAAAAAGAAAAGCATCATGTGAATCTGGACAGGATACTTAACCTTTTATCAGGCTGAACTGAGACAACCCTAAAATTTCAAGGAGGACAATTTTCCAAAACATTGATTGTCACAGGGGCATTATTTTGGGGGTAGGTTCAAGAGGTGGCAGTTGCCCCCCCCCCAATATTTAGGAGAAAATAATTATTATATAACCCTTGCTCCTTGACAATCGAAATATGGACCACTCTTGCCCCTCTTCCCCCAATAAAATGCTGGGGCTACACCACTGATTGCCATTCAATTAGTCTTTGTGAATTCTAGTATTCATAGACCACTACACTTAAAAACAGGACAAAGAATCTTTTCCTTTTTAATTTTCATTAATCTCTAGTGGGACATTCAACTTGCGGATACTGAACTGAAATTTATGTTATTTGTATCTAATTTATGTTATTTAAATTAAATTTGTATTAGTTTTTATGATGAAATCTTTGTTTTCTTTGTCATCTCTGCTTGTATGTAAAAATAGCTTAAAGGCAAGAATGCTTGTCCAAATACTTTTATCATGATTTGATTTTTATCATTAAATTGTGACTAAATTGTTGGTTAATTAATTATTTTTGAGATTCAAATATATCAGAATAAGCCAAATCAGATGAGAGGAAGGAGTCAAAATAAGCATCTCAAATTTTGGCAACCAACAGACAGACAGAGAAAGCAAGTTAAGTAAAACATGGTAAAATTAGCAAACAACTTTTTTTGGTGGAATAAAGAAACAACTACGATTGCAACTTTAGAAGATTGTTGCAAAAGAAACTGACAAATAGATGCATTTTTTTTGCAATGAACATTGCAAAAATCTAACAAGCAATTTTACTTAATGCAAAAGGCTTTCTATAAATATACTGGACAGCCTTGATAGGTTACAATGCATTGAGTGTAAAATCTGACAAGTAATCTTATATGGGACTTGTAGATGTTTTTTTTTGTCAGTTTTGCAACACACACGAGGCACTGAAATGGAAACTGAGATTGTATTCTCTTTTGCAGTGTTGAAATTGCTTAATATTAAAATTGCTTGTTTTGATGGTTTCTAGGGTTTGAACTTCTGCCTTAATTTGTAAAGTTAAATTGTATTTTCTATGTTAAAATACTTGTCTGTGATTGTTGGAGTTGAAATTTCTTATCTCATTACAACCATTTGATGTTTCAATTTTCTGGGTCTTATAACACATGTACCAGAACTAATTCAAATGTTTGTCTATGGTGAACAGCTGGATATTTTGTGATTCTGCTCAAAACTGTTTGAACATGAAAAAAAAAAAACTATCCGAGTGGTGATTCTATCTATAGGTCAGGCTACCCTTGTATCCATAAATCTGTCAAGCAAGAAAAGTAAAAGGGGTCGTCAACATTCTAGACAGACTTGATCCTCCCTTATTTGATTATGCAGATTCAAAAATTTCATTGTTCAGGCTCCCTTTGTTTTGAGAGTATAAAATTATTTAACTATTTTATGACTAGTCTCAAATTAATTAAGCATATAATATCACTGCTGAACATTTTGGTTTATATTTGATTTGGCAGGTTTTAATTTTGCTTGTTATAATTTATTTCACTTATCTATCTAGTAACTATTTTGGTTATATAATATCCAAGCGATATCCAGATTGTTTAATATCCAACTGCATTTAGTATCAAATCCAAAAAATCAATTTATGTCAATCAACTCCAATAAAGCAGACAAGGGGGAAATAGACATAGAAGTTACATTGCTGGTTTGGTTATATTTTGCCTGCTTCATGTCGAAAAAATATTGGGACCCATTATTTTGTGTTTTTGAATAAAACGAGACTGATTTGACAAAGACAAAAAAAAATAAATAAAAAGAGCTGGATAATAATGTCAGACAGTGAGGTTAATGGCATAGTAAAGATGGGCAAGGGCGACCTAGCCCATGGTGCTTGGTGTTAGGTCCCTCATGGAATCAGAAGATGCAGACAGCAGAGAATGACACTCGGATGTTATTTTGAGGAGATTGCTGAATTTTTGGGGTTATCATTGGAATATCATTGGCCCAAAATACTGGAGATGTTGTTATGAAAGGCAATGTTTTCACTTTATATGCCAGCTTCTATGGGAAGACCTAAGACAACAACAACAACAACGTTTAAATAAGAATTATTCTGAAAAAGAAAAAGACTGTGCCCTTCATTTAAACTTCAAATATTGTCTAAGCCTCTTTGATTGTGAGTGTTGATTTAGATGATTGACACATATGAAGAAGAAACAGCTAAAGACCAGGTTATGGCTTCTAAAAAAATCTATTTATTGACTAACTGCTTTTTTGTGGAATTCTGGGATATTATACCTGGGTAGTATCCTCCTAGAGAAGAACCCTAATATGCTGCTTTCTCAGAGTTAAGGTATTAATAATAAATTGTTGTAATCTGACATCTTCCACTCATTCTTACTCACCTTTTTGTTCTGGTTACATAAATTTAAAAAAAAAAAAAAAAAAATAGGAAGGGACATTTATCTGAAAGCATCATTCAATTAATGGTCATTTCATTTAACTCTATCTAATTTTATTAGCAACCATATAGATTTGCATCTCACAAGAAGTAGTCCCCAGACTGGCCACTGTTGCACTCCTTTAACATTACCAAATTGTACCTGATTTACAGCAAATTAATGCTAATCATCAATAGGTGCTTAACACTGCTGTGCATCTTCATGAAAAAACAGTTATCTTTACTATATCTTAGTTTAATTCAGCTTAGTATCCTTCTTTTTCTTTTAATCTTTTTGTTTTGTAGGCACCAAATAAGAAATATTTTAGGAGGGCAGACCTTGTGGCTAAACAAGAGGAAGACTATTTGAAGAGGCATGGTCTTTTGACTACTAAACGCGGAGAAGACAATGGAAACGAGAAAGATGGTATGTAATTGCAGGTTGTTTGTGTTTGACAAAAAAAAATGTTTTTTGTGTTTGAAAAAACTAAATTATTAATAAGCCAAGACAATGGCGATTTTTAGCCAGTGGAAAAAGTTTTCACGTTTTCAGTTAAGTATAAATCTGAGGCTAAAATTGCTATCTAGAAACCCAAAACTGAAACATAATAAGTACGTTTTTCACTAGTAGTGTTTAGTTTCACAACAGCCGGCAATTGAATATTTTTAGATTATTGATTTCAAGTCTATTACTTCTGAGTTGCCGTTGAATTTATCTTGTTGTTGGACATTCTTGAAACGAGAGTCATGTAAATATTTTCAGGGTTGATAGCTGAAAGTGTGATCAATACCCGCGCCCGGTTGACATCCCCCTCTGCAAGTCCAATCATATAGACTTATTCTATACCTTTTGACTTTTAATAATCATTCTTTAATTATTTAAGAAATGATCGTAATGATTAAGCATTAGTGGTTGAAAGTGGTTGAGACGCGTCTATGTCTTTCCTAAGTAATGATAATAATAATAAATAAATAAGTGTATATTTCTCAAATAGTATTTTATCTTCACAAAGTTGATGGTCAAGGGCTTCGGAGCTGACTGATTACAAATCTGAGTCTAATCATGAAATGTAGGAATCTAAGATCAAAATGCACACTGTATATATTTCACCAATGGTATTGGGTATCTAACAAAGTTTGTACCAAAATGATTCTGACCTTGCAGATTAGTAACCTATGGCCTATGTAGCCTACATTGTAATACAACTTGCACATCCAAGGTCATAACATATTAAACACATGTTTCACAAATGATGAGCATGTTGCACCTTGTTGTAAATCAGAGTCATACAAGGAATTTCAATCTGAATCGTTAAAGGGCTCACAGTTGGTGCTAAGGCCACACTTTTAAGCCAAACTTAAAACAAACCGGAACTGTTACAAATATGGGTAATCTTTACCTAGAACAATTTTTTTTTTACAGTTTTCTTTGTTTAACCCTAAAAAAAACACAAAAAAAACCTTACACGATTTTCTTTTTTAATATCAGCATGTTTGAATAAATCAGTTTGTTTTACTGGTCTGAAATAATTTGTTTGGCCAGTGTGATTGTTCGACACCGTTAAAGGCTACAAGAAGGTGTTTAAGCCAACCTACAATTTCAGATATTCAGGTATTAATTCTTCTTTAAAGCTTGAAAGAAGAGTTGATGCCTCAATATCTATAGGTGTAGGTGAGCTTAAGCACACTGTCTTCTAACTATTACTGATTTAATATGTAATAAGTTTTTATCATTCTTTCTCCTTTTAAATCCATCACTTTCTTATGTATTGAAAGCCCAAATGGCTAAATTGAACTCTCAATTTTAGCTATTTATTTAGTTTTCGATAAAATGTAAAGGACACTCTAGCTTCTCTGGGGTTTGTGGGGAGGTGGGCACCACCCTTAGAACATAACCAAGGGAAGCTACAGCTAAATGTCTGCTCGTTTTATGTTGATAATTTGCTCTTTAGTTTTCAGGGAAAAACACAGTGTCTTAAAAAACTCTAAAGATGCTTCTAATTAGCTTTAATGATCTACTAATAAAATCCGATATTTCAAGTTCATATATAGACTTAACATTAATTTTTTGTTTGCTACTGCACTTCAAGCATAATTTTATTGCCTGATTAGATATCAGATAATGCGGAAAAGAAATTGGAATGCACGAGGAGGTAAACATCCACCACCCATCTAAAAAGAAGGATGGAGATTAATACTAAATAATCAATTTTGAGAAACGGCCTAAATAATTCTTCTGCTTTGAACCTTATAAGAAACCTTTGATGTGGAAGCGCAAGGAGTCCAGGAAAACGTACTGTAGCCTAACTCTATTATATGACACCGACACAAAAACAACTGAATCATCCGATTGACATTCTATAACAAAGGCTCAGCTAGATGTGTTTCTACTTCATCAAAAAATATCCTTTTACCAACTTATTACCCGAGATTTTGAATTTTTCATTTAGGCCTACAGTGTTTTTTTTTTCTAAACTTACGTAGGATTATATTGCGTGTATTTAAGCTCATCTGGAGCAAAAAATTTTCAGGCTTCGATTGACCAATATTCTGACCTGTTCTTTTCCGTGTCTTCTTCTTTATAAAGCAGGAGGTCCATGAAAACAAAAAGCAAGTTCTGTCACCTCTTTTTTACACTGGCTACAGCACTGGGATGAAAGTATGGAAGCGTTAGGTATCTTAGCCATGGAGCAGAGGCGCTTGAGGGTAATAGTCTCCTTGTCCTATGGCTGGCGTTCAAACAAGACATGGTGGATTGTTTCATCTGTTGAGAAGCAGATATGACCTAACAGAGGATGATGTAACCTCCATTTAAATAGCACACTGTTGAGAAGAAGGGTGCCTGATTTCAGTCAGAAATATAGCACAGTATGCAGTCTTGTGGGGAAGGATGATGATATCAGTTTACTGTGACTTAATTTGTATCTTCGCCTAATTATGTCTCTTGTATCGAGGTTAGGGGAAGGGCTTCGGTTTGAGGAGGAGGCCTTGGTTGCTAGTAAAGCAGCAGTATCATTAAATTTGGTGCATTTATGGTTTAGGACATATTGAAAATATATCTGATGGAATTTATCCTGAAGGTTCAGTAGCTGTCTTCTTATATTACATATGTCATTATCATTGGCAATTCTATTAATATTTTGGAGAAAAGCTTTGCAGGTTTGGAGTCAGTTAAACAAAGTATATTTTCAGACTCTTAAGCAATAATTTATAAGGGCATCTAGTGCAAGGTGGATGGCACACAATTTAGCAGACAAAATGAAGGATCCCAAAGGAAGGAGAAAACAAAGATTAAAGTCCAGGGATGGAATGCATGCTGCTGCTCCATCTCTCACCATGGACAGGTCCATTTGTATAAATTTTCCTATGATTAGGGTTAATGTTTTGAAATCTGTCCGCCAAAAATAGTCTGCACCGCATGATTGTTAATTAGGTTTTTATTTATCGGAATAAGATCTGATTGTCATCGTCAGGTTGGTTTAAATTTAAACTATCTGCCAAAACATGAACCGAAAATAAAATTCCTGAAGGTCCAGAATTTAATCATCAAAAACGAAACACAACACAGAAGAAATACAAATTTAAAAAATGTAGATTGACCTATCTTTGGAGAGCCTGAAATTGCATCAATTCGTTTTGTTTTTAAGAGACCAATTGTTGTGTCTTGAGGATGGAAAATCGGATGAACAATTGATAACTGATAAACCATAGCTCCAGATGAGCTTAAACACCTTTTTCTAACTATGACCAGCAATCAGACTGGCGTAAAAGATCATTTTGCCTCACTGTTAACCTGTCATACCTTTTTAGGAAAATAGAGGGCTCACTGATCAAGGGTCTTTTTTTCCTTTGGGTTGAAAATGAAATCCAAGAATTGCAGTTAATGTTAAAAGAGACAGGGAATAAGTGCCACACAGTCAAAATACTGCCAACTCGTAAAATCAAAGCTGTATATAAGGAACTCAAAGTTGCTGTCACGCCTAAAGGTTGTATCATGCATTTTCACACTTCTGATATAATTACGTAAACATACCAATTATCAATATGATTACCAAAACCATTTGCTAAGTTGTTCGTGTAGGGAGTGTCAGCTGGGCAATGTATGCTCAACTACACTTTGGTTCTTCTAATACACAATTTGCCCTGCTGCTCCTTCCTTTAAGAGCAGCTTAGCAAACGGCCTTTGGCAATTATGTCAGAAGTATGAAAATGTAAGATGTGACTTCTAGGCATAACAGTGACGATATGTACCTGCAAATAGCAGGATTATGAAAAGTCCCTTAAGACCATTTTAAAGCCCCCATCTCCCAAAATTAAATTTGACTCTAAAAGTGAATTTTCCTTTTTTTGGGGGGGGGGGGATAGGCCCTTTCATCATTCCCTTAAAAGAAGGATTATTATCATCCATTCCAACAACTTTGACAGTTTTCTTTGCGATTCTTCTGTAAAACTTATCTTTTGTAGCTAACCTTCTGAATTACCATGTCAGATAGTTCTAATTAATGGAAGTACTGAAAAGGAAAGACAGACTATGATAACCTTTTTTTATTGAAGAACAGTTTGAAAACAAGGCTTAGTGTGAAGATGATATTTATAATAATAGTGTGAAGATGATAGAAATAATAAATGGTGTCATATTTTAAATAATCATTCTATTAAGCTTATCTTACTCTTTCATGTCTTCACATAGACCCCCTTCTCTTAAGGAGTGTCCAAGGCTTTCCTCCCCCATAGGGGGTACATGAAGAGCTTGGGATTGTTCGAAAATGCAGACATTAAGCCACAAAAATGCAATTTCTGGAGTATTCCCCTTAAATTTGGGCCACGCTTCGTATTTTATTCTTTCTATATGAAAAATAATTTGCCTATATCGTTTCAGTTTCTGCAGCTAGGGAGGAAGACGTTGAAGCTTCTGAGCTTCCTCGAAAAGAGGTGATGCGACGGCTGCGAGACAGAAATGAGCCTATTACATTGTTTGGTGAACTCGAAATAGATTCCTTCAGGAGGTTGCGAAGGTTAGAGATTCAGGAACCTGAATTAATACATGTAATGTTCTATTTATTTTTTGCCGTGTCGTAGATTTTGGATTTAGAAAAGAAAGAGAAAAAAGACCCAGGTTGCAGCAGAAACTATTAATGTTATGCAAATCCTAGGGCAAGTTTGATGATAGTTTATACTGCCCTAGAACAACAGAATTTCTTTTTTTCTTAAGAAATAAGAGTAGATTATCTGGAGTGGCGTAATTTGAACCGGACAGTAATTTGTTACATTGAAACCAGGACAGTAATTGAAGTTGGGAGGTTCCCGTCACACTTTTCTGCGCTTCTCGGTAGACACTGGTCATCATTGCTATTTAATGACTTTAAAGCCCGATTCAGTTGTTGAATAGAATCCAAACTTGGCGGGAGGAATCCAAATTCTAACGTCTTGGGGGAAAAACCGTGCAAGGGAATAAAATGAACTTCTTTTTAATTTTAGTTGGTCTGAGGCGGGAAAAAAATTAAACCGAGTTGTTGAGTGTACATATCAGCTTGACGGAGTGCTAATATCTCCCTCTCTTTTGTTCTCTTTCTCCCTCCCTTCATATTTTGCTTTATCTAATTTATTCAGTGCGAAAAATATATTAGATTTTACAGAGGTTTAGAAGCCTTGGGATTGAATCTTAGTTTATGGCCACTTAAACAACTTCTGCTCGGTACACAACCTGTTAAAGAAACCTCTTTGATATCTATTGCAATTGCCTGGAGAGCCATCTTTCTTTAGACGGACCTGGATTTATTAGATGCCAGTTTCATTCATAGTTTTTTTCAGAAAGCTTAATATCTGAAAAAGTCAATACGTTATTCTCAGTGCACTTGAACGCAAGACAGTGGCTCCATCTCACGAAAATCTAGTATATTTGTTCAGTTTCTTTGAAAAAAATATAAAAAATGGTAAATTTCAAAATATAGAGTATAGGTGTTAATTGCCCTCCCCCATATTCTTTTCCCCTTTCTAGAAAGCTATCTTACTTCTTATAGCAAATGAGTCTTATACTGAGCTTAAAAAAGTAAAACTGAAAGAAAGCGTTCTAGTTCTGAAATTTGGTTCATTTTGTTGCTGCAAATTCCATCCAATATTCATTTGGTAGGATGGAAGCGGGTCTTTGGGTCTTTGTGTCCCTCCCGAAAATTAATAGATTGACAAAATTGTTACTATAATTTCTTGTCTATATAATTCACCGATTATGCAGATTCAAGAAATCCGTTGTTCAGACTTCCTTTGTTTTAAAACTATATTCAACTACTTTTTGACAAGTCTGAAATCAATTATGCCGATAATATAACTTATGAACGTTTTGTTTTGTATTTGATTTGGCAGGTTTTTAACTGTGTTGGTTATAAATTTTTCGTTTTTATTATCCATTGAGAAATATTCAAAATTTAGATTTGGCTTTAATTTTTCGATCCGTATAATCGCTTACTCTTCAAGAAATAATATCGTCAGAAAACTAAGGTTATTTTGGAAAAAGCTATTGCATCTATTTGAGTGGGAAGTGTTCTGACAGTGTTAGTTTATATTTACTTAGGTTGCTCCGGTATATAGATGACCCTTTCTATTCAAGACTGCATCCAGGATTTTTGTTCAGGGGGGGGGGGTGGTCATTTTTTTAGGGGGAGGGGGTAGCAAAAACTTTACAAAATACAACAAAACTTTGTTTGAATAGATTTTGGTTACTTTTTTTATGAATCGGGCAAAATCTTTGGGTTAAACCGGGTAACCAAACCCCTGGGTAAGGCAGTGTTTCTATTTGTTTAAATTTGTTCTTTTAAGTCGTAGACAAGTTTTGACAAGGTCATTGTCTTAGTACTCCTGTCATTTGCAGTCCATGCCAACTATCAGTGTATAAATTTTTGAAAGAAATAGATTCAGAATTATTTCGCAAAGCATAATTCGTTAGATAATAATCGTTTCTTGTGACTGATTGCTTTTATTCAAAGTTTTAGCTTGAAATTGATTCTAAAATATGACATTTTTTATCATTCCTGGCATATACTAGATCGACATATTCTTGTTTTCATTTAAGTATTTATTTTGTCTTTCAAAATTTTATTGCTTTCAGTGATAACCTTTTTACTTGTGTTGATAAATGTCGTTCTAAAAAAAAAAAAAAAAAAAAAAGTTTAGAATAGAAGCACTGAGAAACATTTTAGTTCTCCCGAGGAATTTACTCGTCAAATAACTTCAAGAATAATTCTTATTAATTTCTTCTTCAAAAACCGTTTCTTTTTCAGTGTTTTCATATCCTAATATTTTTTTTCTTAATAAAAAAATAGAAAAAGAAAATTTGAACACTGCTAAATGTTGATTTACTTAATGTATTTCCTATTTCTCTCTTGAGATTAGAATCCAATTTGACGTTAAGCAAATCATATTACCAAGTATTGCTAAAAAGGATAGTAAGAGACATCAAGATCAAATTCAAGTGTTTGCCACTGTCATTTGTCATTGAGCATTATAGAGACTCATTCTCAAATAGTTCCGTTGGAGTCTAAGTTTGTTTATTCACTTATTGTGAGGATTGGGAAATTAATGAGAACTGTTCTTCAGATCAGCTTTATTGATGGGAGGGTCAGACTTTTTGTTAACTGGCCAAGAACATAAAAATTACCCCGTGGACCCATCTTCCGTCTATTTATGCCTGAAAACCGTGATTATCTAAGATTTTTCTTTTGACTGTTCCAAGATTATGATATTACTAATCTTGTGCCACTTGTCCAATTTTGCCGTGTTGATGAGTGAAAATAAATAAACAAGACTAGCTAGGTAAATTTGACAACGTTATTCGTCTGTAAAAAAATCCTGTATAAACAATTTTGATTCCCAGTGACAACTATACCTTCAAAGGAAAGCTAAACTTTCTGAAGCTATTTCATCCAATATGTTTTCATCTTATTTTGTGCTTATTTTTCGCCCATGTTTCTTTTTTTTCAAATTCGGTGCCTGTTACTACCGAACGACATTGTTATATTGATGTCTTTTTGATTTAAAGCTGAATTCTCGATTTTTGCTAATATTTAAAGATATATACGGTTGTTTAGGTTTCTACATAACAACAATCCTGTTTCATTTTCACTATTCTTAGTAGTTTGAATTTTCTAAGCCCTTTTTCAGTTAATTCTGAGTAGAATTGCCTTTCCACTAAAATAAAGCCCTAAGTGCCATTAGATCAAAAAGGAACAGAGGCCAGGTTCTCGCTTGTTGATGTCTATTTATTTTATTTTTTCATTCTGAAAATTAAATCCTAAATATATAGCTTGAATCCAGTTGTTGGTGCGGTTCTCTGACCGTGATATTTTGCTGGTCTCTATTCTTTTTATCTATATCTATGTATAAAAAAATAGATTTGTTTAAAGAACTGTACTGCTTTCAAAAATAAAAATTGACTAAAAGAACTACTTTTTTTAGTACTATTAATTCTCTATTTTTGCACTAAAGTTCTGAAAATAGTACACGTGTGCTGCAGGTGGCAACACTGGTCGTGTGTCGTGCCATCACTAGGCTTGTTTTCAAAATAGATTTTTTCTGTCGATTAGGAACAACCAAATAACTTAAAACAGTAGAGTGGAAATCGCTTCTCAAGAAACCCTACTCCCATCTAGCGTACCTCATGAAAACAGGTGGCAGTACATGTTTCTAGAATTAAATTTGATAAAGCAGGGCTTATAATGTTAAGTTGGTAACAAGTATATTTAACACGTAATAATGGGCAGAGTACTACAGCCAGACTGTGCTCACCCGACCCGATTTTTTGCTTTAACCGATCACGATAATGCAAGATAGCCTAATACAACTCTCATTTCCAAATTCTGAAATTTGCAGCTCGTCCCCCATAATCTAGAGTCTTATACTATTTGTCTTACAGTTTCTTCTATTTCCTATATAATTCGACTTTTTCTATTTGTACATCCCCCTCCAGGAATTTTGGTCCTCAAAATGAATTCCTGCTACCGCACCTGACCTCTGTCGTCATTGTCATGACCCGACCGATTTCGCGTCTTGCCCCGCTTCGGTATTTTTGGAAATCCTCATATCCTCCTCCAATATTTCCTTTCTATAAATTACAATATTCGCTATAATTTGGGTGAAACCGAAAGTTATTTTAATGAACGTTTTTTACATTGTATAATATTTTGTTCATCAAATCGCCGCAAAATCACTGTTAATGGGATCCTTTTGTGCTATACTTGCTACCGACAGATTTTGTATTCTGCACCATTAATCCCATTAACCCAGTAGTTCCCAACCAATTTTGGGTATTTTTGAAAATCTTCATTCTCCCCTGCGAAATTTCATTTTTCATAGTTACAAAATTTACATCAATTGTGATGAAAAACAAAAATACTCTTTGAATAAAAGTTTTACATTTTGCATTGTAATTTGATCGTGAAAATTAGTTAGTTAGTGAGGTCCTTGTGTATTATGTTAGTTACGAACTAATTTTATATTATGCCCAAATTCAGTCTGCTTAATCTCTCTGTGTTTGGTCATATCCAGTTCATTTCTTTTTTTCAATGACAAATTATTTGCTGCACTAAACCCATATTCGATTAAACATTTATTGTCCCAATGATTGCAGTAAAAGGAAAGAAAACCATAACAAATTGGGAAAATTTCATGTTGAACTCATGTCCTACTAAAATACTTATATGCTCTGCGGATGGGGCAAGTGCCCAACGTTGTGAATCATTGCATTAGTCACAAAAAAGATGAAGAATAAGCAAGCAAGAATTAGCCTGCGAAGACAATCCAGATTCGGTTCCCTACTATGTGTATATTTAATTCTTTTAGGAAAAATTAAATATAATTTTTTTTCATATGGCAAAAATGGTGTACGTGAACTCAGTATTGTCATGAACCAGAAATAGACGCATCGAAATACAACCAAATTTTGACCGATGATGCTGGTAAAATTTCTATGTTCTTGTGAATTAATTATGAAAGATATATCACGTAAAAATATTTACTAGTTATTTATTACTGCCAAATGCGGTAAGCTCTACAAAACTTGTCGCACTAAACATTATAACATTAAAGACTACAAACACAAACAACAAAAGTGAAACATACTTTGTTTATGTTTTGGGGGAATTGCGCATGTGTGAATAGAGTTAATGAATTCACAGTTTTGTATAATTGGGAAAATCCTCCAAAACAGTTGGAACGATTTGACTTGGGTTACCAATCATGTAGCATTTTACCTTGCGTATTTTAATATAGTTGATTTAAAAATTATACAAATCAAAATTATACTAATTGCTAGAAATAAATAAATAAACTACAATATAACATTTCTATAAGTTAAACTTTTACGTTTAATCGTCATAGTTTTTTGGGAACTTTTTTTTTCATTGAAATACCAAAAATACGGCCAAGCACTTAAAAAAAAAGAAGAAAAATAGTGACACAAAACTACACCAGATTCACGGGACACTGGAAAACATGATCAAAATTTTGAAGTTAATAAATAAAGCTTCATTTAGTTACTACAAACTAGACGAATTTATGTAAGTTGGAATCTTATCTGTGATGCATTGTCAAATGCATGCAAATCATTTGCAGATATCGTCGGAATTCAAAGAAAAAAAAAGGAAAAAAAGATCCTCCCTTTACGTGGTCGATGTGACAAAACATTATTATCGTTATTTTAATCTTACCACGAACTTTAAGAATTTTTTCTCATATCCTCAATATCTAAGAAGAAATTTAAGAACTTAGAATTTAAAAATTTAGGAATTTTTCGGTCTTCCCCTCGATATTTAAAAGTGGACTTTTACTGTTTAGACCCAATTTCAAAGATGTAAAATTTTACGCTATCTGTCTAATAGGGACAAAGAAACGACTTCCAAGAAGCTATGGAACGTGTCGACATGGCTTACCTCAACGACATGTTGGTCAAAGATGAAACATCATCTGGGGATGAAGCAGGTAACTCAGAGGGTCCAAAGCCAGCCACATCTGCTGATGTAAAATTTCAAAGTGATGTGGTCAGTATTGAAGAAATACTGGATATGGCAAAGAATTTAGGCTCTGGAGATGGAGAGTTGGACTGTAAGATTATATATCAGTATTTGAAGGTTAGTAGATTTGTATGTAATTTAGATGCGTGTTTTTTTATGGTATTATTTTTTCGTTGTAATTGGGGAGGGAGGGGGAGTATTAAAAATATCAAATATTTTTGGCCATTTTAAACTACAGATGAGTAACATGGCTGAAGATCACTATTTTGAGATGAATAACAAATGAAATTATTATTAATGCATTAGCCGACATATATTTGCAGCTACTATAGTGCTCATATAATGCTATTTCCCCTTTAAAAGCAACTGGTAACAAGATAAATGTCTTTATTCGGCTTCTCCGTTTTTCACGGGAAGCTTATTTTTTTCTCCGTTTTTTACCGGAAGCTTTTTATACATCCTTTTGTAAGTTGGTTCAAAGGTTGTGTTTTGTTCAACATTACTTTAAAAAACTTTTTCCACAAGACAAGTATGTTTTAAAGAAAAGTAAAGAGCTCCATTAAGCCAAGAATGAGCAAAAATAAGGTAAAACGTTCTTTCAAGTGTAAAACTACCACAAATCAATATCAACAAATAAGTGAAACTCAAAACGAACAGAAGTGTCAACAACTAGCCGATTCAAACTCAAAGCAAGCAAAAAATAATATGATTAGGGCTAATAACCCCCATGTCTTCTCAAGACCAGAATACAATTTACGCTTTACTGAAAAAAAAAACAAATGACAGTAGATTGTCAGTTTAATTGACATATACTGACATTTCTTCCTTAAGGTTTTAATAATTTATTATTTATGAAAGTAAGAAAGGTGAATACATTTCACACATATTTTGTTTTTCAAACGGCTGTCAAAAGGGTGGATCAAAAATTTCCAAAGAACTGCTCGGAGTATTAAGTTGAAACTTTTAGGACCAATTAAGGGTACTGTTGGGCGATATCGGATATCGATATTGATATATATAGATATGTCGCACCAAATATCGTACTGGAATATCGAAACGTAAATATCGATATTGAAAACGATATTATTTTGGCTTTTTCTGGTATCTACCAGTGAACGTCCAGTAGAAAAGATCCAACATAGAAAATTGTTTCGGAAATGGCCAAGAAGAAGAATAACCTATTCAGCATACTGACTCATATATGAAGATACACAGTATGCACAACTGTATCCATAAGATGGCATAGCCCGTTCTTAAACTACGTTTAGTGAGGGTGGGCTCTCAAATGTTGCTGAGAATCTCCAAAAGGCTTTGATAGATAAAATACCTTCTTAGCTTATAGGCCTTGTTCAGAACACACTCTTCATGATTGACGCATACCTCAATCCGCGTTTCTAGAAGTTGTATATTGCCCTGACGATCTTTTCCAAGTTGTGAGTAACATAGCAAAATACATGGATTTGGCCTCACTTGAATATGTATCAGCAGATGCAAGTGCTGTGACAGTCCCTGTGATTCAGCCACTACAGAATCAAGCCAGTTTGTGGGGACCACATAATGAAGTTTTAGTAGTCAATGCAAGACAAGCTTCGGCAGCAGCTGCATCCGTCACGGCTCTAGATTTTCAATAGAGAGTCTTCAGTTCCAAGAAAAATTGAGCCACTCAAGTCGTGGAAGTAATGTAATATGGGTCCCAGAAATACCAATACAAAGTTGTCATAAAATTATTGTTTATGACCGCCACCAATGTCCTTTCTGAAAATGGATTCCAAGCCTGATTAGCTAAACAAATAGTTCGTGGTAACATACTTTAAGTAAGGAGCAACTCGGCCAAATAGCAACAAAAACTGTAAAGCACGGAATTTTTATAATAACAGATATATCAACTGAATTGGATTTTTATGCAGACTCCAGATATATAACATTCATCAAGTTTTATGTACCCATCAAAAGCTACGAGCCTGAGAAAACTTGTATGATTTATGAGAAAGGGCGGGAACGCCCTTAAAAAGTCAATTCATCTTAATAAAAATCACAGATTCGGCATATCAGAGAATCATACTGTAAGGGTTTCTTGCTTCCATCTGAAAATATTTGAAATTTTGTAAGTTTTGCCAGAGGAAAGATCACGGATGGGTGTTTATTTGTTCTTTTTTTTTTTTTTTTTTTTTTTTTACAAGGATGATTGTATCGAACTAACATTCAGATAAAATCAGAAGAGGCCTTGCTCGAACGGAAGTTACAGTTCTAGCTTACCATTTCGTGACCGAACGGATTGGAGTGCAACTAGATTTCCCCTCCCTCACATGCTCCTTCTTTTACCAAAGTCATCCGATCAAAATTTTGAGATAGCCATTTTGATCAGCATTGTTGAAAGGTTAGATATCATTCCAAGTATCAAGTATTATACCTCTGGAGATGACACGACCCTTTAAGTCCGTGGAGAAAAGGGTTGTAAGTCATGAAATTTGTCTAGTGTTTACATATAGTTTTTGTTATTGGGAAGTTAACAGACGTTTTTGGGGAGAGTTAATTTTATGGGGATTTTCCAAGGAAGAATTTTTCATGGGGAGGGAGGTTTCCGAGGAAGAACTTTCAAAGGGAAGCTATACAAGGGGAATTTACCAGAATTCTTATACAAAATTCTTTCATTTGATTTATTTTCTCTTTGCAAATTTAATTTTACATATAGAGATATTCTGGGAAAATGTCCAGGGAAAACTTTAAAAGGATAAGATAAGATATTTAGATAAGATATTTATTTCAAAAAATGACTATCACAAGCCCCGAAGGGCCGAATTCGCATTTCGGGGTCATATAATAAAAAAAGACATAGAAATAGCACAACAACTAAAAAACTGGCTAAACAATGCCAAAAACAACAATATCAGAAAGGCAAAGCCATTCATTAGTCTAAAAAACGAAGTGTCAAATGTAAGAAAGTTAAAAAGGCACAAATTAAAACAAAACCAAAAAAAAATTGAGATAAAAATAATGTTAAAAAGGTTTAAAAGAGAGTATATAAAAAGGGGAGGGAACGGAAGAGCCAAACGGACACCAGCATGGGTATCACCAGTAAAAAAAAAAAAAAAAAAAAAAAAAAAAAAAAAAAAAAAAAAAAAAA
>JAQQPU010007651.1:0-16156 GCA_029168905.1 Artemia sp. Kazakhstan ARC1039 | reverse complement strand
GTTGTTATCACAATCAAAAAATGTTACTTCTAAGAAAAAATTTGGTAACTTTGACAGAAAACTTGCTAGTTCGAACCGAAAAAGTGTTATCATTGATGAAAAACATTATTTCTAAGAGAAATTTGAGTGTGTTCATTAAAAGTATGTTAGTATTAAGGTAAAATGTCGTTACTTTGATGAGGAGGTTTGTTAGTGTTAAGCAAAACTGACTACTTCTGACAGAAAAGTTGTTATCACAATCAAAAAAATGTTACTTCTAAGAAAAAATTTGGTATCTTTGACAGATAACTTGCTAGTTCGAACCGAAAAAGTGTTATCACTGATGAAAAATATTATTTCTAAGAGAAAATTGTGTGTGTTCAGTAAACATTTGGTGGTATTAAAGAAGATTGTTGTTACTTTGATGCACACATTTAAAATACATGTGATTTTATTAATAATATTTGATTTTGTTCTGAAAAGATATAAAAAAGCCTTTTGAAAGTATTGCTTGGTGATGATATATTCAAAAAGCCATAAAGTAAAGTTTTGGGTGAAAAGGATGAGTACTTCAAGTTGTAAAATTGGTTTAGGAGGGACATTACGTAAAGAACTTGTTCTGAAATAATATAAAAAACCTTTTGAAAAGTACTGCTTGAAGTTGGGGTATCCAAAAAGTAGTAAGGTAAAGTTGTGGTGAAAAGGATGAGTACATCAACTTGTAAAATGGGCTTAGAAGGGAATATTAAGAAAAGAACTTGTTCTTAAAAGATATAAGAAAGCCTTTTGAAATGTGGAGGCCCTTCTATGTCTCAAGTGTACATAAAAAAGTATCAAGAAATGGGGGGCCTTTGGGGGCCTTTGGGGCTCGGGGGGTAATTTGGGGACCCGTGGGGCCATTGGGGGACCAAGGGGCCTTTGGAGGCCTTTGGTGGCCCGGGGGTCTTTTGGAGCCCGGGGGCCTTTTGGGGCCGGGAGGCTCCTTCGGAATTGGGGTAGGGGAGTCATGTCCCTTTGGGGTTGGGGTAGGGGGGTTGTTTGGGTAGGGACCTCACAAGATTGTTCAAATGGAACTTGTGTATTATAATGACCGCAGAGTTTCACTCTCAAATCATCTTCTAAATCATCTTATAATATCATCTTCTAAAATTCCTCAAACGGTTTCGCTTAAATCATCTTCTAAAATGTCTTCAACGGTTTCGCCCAAATAATCCCTAAGCGTAATTTCTGCGTGTTCCTTTTGTTTTAGCATCCCTGCGCTGTCACATTTGAAATTCCTAGGAAACCATTTGTCGCGTTAATATCTTCATCTCATAGGTGTTCCTAGCTACACTATTATGGTTTCGATAGAATATTAATTTATCTCTGTGACCTAAAGATCAGAGAAGCCGTATTTAAAAAAGGATTTTTCTATCTCTTTAGACTCCCGCATAATTCCAAGATAACAAGTGATTTCATTTCTAATTCCTGACACTAAAGATCAAAAAAGCCATATTTAAAAATAGAATGTTAATTTATCTCTGTCACGTAAGATCTGAGAAGCCATATTTAAAAATAGAATTTCTATCTCTTTAGAATCCCGTATAATTCCTAGGAAACAAGTGATATTATTTCTAATTCCCCTTTCCTAGATCAGTAATTCCCCTCGATTATGTAAATCAAGTTCTCGGAAATCCACTTCCCCCCTCTCTTCCTAGATCAATACATCTCTCTCCCGTTAATGCGCATGTGCAAACGTTGTCCCGGAGACAATACACCTAGAGAAACAAAAACAAATCAATTGACCTTGACCCCATTAGACTCGATCGATAATCCTTGAATAAATTAAACCCAGTCAGTATTCTATGCCCATATATGGTGCCCCGTCACGAGTCGATAGGGCCTTCCTACTTACATCCCCAGGGGAAAGGTATTTAAGTTATAAGATTTGCCAATTGTTTTCACATAGTATTTGTTAATGGGATGTGCCCATACATTTTCGGGTGGGGGGGACACATTTTCTTCTGGGGGTTTTTCCACTGGGGAATTTTCGATGAAGAGGGAAGTTTCCAGGGAGTAAACTTTTCAGGGGAAAATTACACACTGGGGGAATTAGCCTGAATTCTTATACACAATTATTTTTATATGTTTTGCTTTCTCTTTTCCGTCTCAATTTTACGCGCAGAGTGGTTAAGAATAATTGTCCGGGGTAAATTTTCACCGGGATTGAATTGTCTAAAGGATATTTCCGTGGGAGGGGATTTCTCCGTGGAGGTGGGGCCATATTTCCTAGCATTATTAAAAAAACAATCAAAAATTAAATAAAAAAACATATTTTTTCAACTGAATGTAAGGAGCAACATTAAAACTTAAAACGAACAGAAATTAATAAGTATATAAAGGGGATTGCCCCCTCCTCAAAACCTCGCCCTTTATGCTAAAGAGCGTAAAGAGCGAGGTGTTGAGGAAGGGGTAGCCCCTTTATATACGTAATAATTTCTGTTCGTTTTAAGTTTTAATGTTCCTCCTTAATTTCAGTTGAAAAAACTTGTTTTATTCAATACCCTTTAAAGCTTTTAAGGTTTTTTTTAACACTTAAAAGCTTATTATTGTAATTGAACGAAAGCCAAATTATAACGTAAGGAGCAAGGTATTTGTATATACTAAGCTTAAGTTTAAAATAGCCTTTTCATTTCTTTGAAAAACTTATTTTCGGAAAGTTTTTTTTTAATTAATTTTTGTTCGTTTTTAACTGCAAAAAGTTTCAAATCTTAAAAAATTCCTTATTTGAAAATCAAACTTTTTTAAAACGATCAAATATTCATCAAAGTATCAAAAGTGGTATCAAAGTAAAAATATCAAAGTGAAAAAATGGGTTTGTATCAACCTCAGAGTTTTTATTATCTGATGTTTGAACTATTTTTAACAAAATGGCTATCTCAAAAATTTGTCGGATGGATATGGGTAAAAAAGGGCATGGTGGGGGATAAAAGGACCTTCGATCTCTTTTGACTCTTTAAATGTAAACCAGAACTTTCTGTTTTCAATCGCATGAACCCTCTCTGAAATTTATATGAGAATCCCTTCTATAAGAACCATATATAACTCCAAAGTATAACTTAAAGCGCCTGTCCCTGGGAGATTGTGTTGACCCCTGAGTTTTAATATCTTACGTTTTAACTATTTTTAACAAAATGGTAACCTCAAATTTTTATCGGATGGGTTTATCCCTCCGATAAACCCACAGGCGTGGAGGGTAAGAGGGGCTAGTCGCCCTCCAATCTTTTTTACTCTAAGAAAATGAACTAGAACTTTTAATTTCCATTCAAATGATCCCTCTCTGAAGTTTATACGAGCATCCCTTTCATAAGAACCATGTACTGCCCCAGGACCTACCTTACAATGCCTGTCTCCCGGGCCCTGGCGATTGTGTCGACACCGGAGTTTTTGTTATCTGACCGTTGAACTATTTTTCAAAAAAATGGCTATCTCAAAATTTGCATCGGATGGATATGGGAGAAAAAGAGCGTGGGCGGGCTAGGGGGCCTCCCCTCTCTTTTGAATCTTAAAAATTGACCTATAACTTTCAATTTTGATTCAAATCAGCCCTCTGAAGTTTTTACGAGCCTCCCTTCCTTAAGAACCAAATATGCCCCTAGGGCATAACTTGCAAGGCCTACCCCCCAGGCTTAGGAAGGAGCGTGGGAGGATACTTGCCCCATGATCTCTTTCGAATTTTAAAAACTGAAATAGATCTTTCAATTTACAATCAAATTAGCCCTCTCTGAAGTTTATACGAGCATCCCTTCTACAACAGCTATATATGCCCCAAGGCATAGCTTACAAGGCCTACCACAGGCCCTAAAGGTTTGTGTCAACCCCGGTGTTTTCGTTATATGATCGTTGAACCATTTTGAAAAATGGTTCTCTCAAAGTTCTTATCAGATGGGTTTGAGAAAAATAGGGAGTGGGGAGGGGGGGCTTATTGCCCTCCGATCTCTTTTGACTCGTAAAAAGTGAACGAGAACTTTCAATTTCCGGTCATATAAGCCCTCTCCGAAGTTTATACGAGCATCCCTTCCATAATAACTATATATACCCCCAGAGCATTACTTAAAACGCCTGCCTTCAGGTCCCGAAAGGGAGGGGGGTGTCAACCCCGGAGTTTTCATTATATGATCTTTGAACTTTTTTTTTTAAAATGGCTATCTCAAAGTTCTTATCGGATGGGTTTGAGTAAAAAAAAGGTATGGAGGGGGCGGCTGGTTGCCCTCCGATATCTTTTGACTTTTTAAAAGTTAACTAGATTTTTTAATTTTCAATCAAATGAGCCCTCTCTGAATTTTGTACGAGATTACCTTCTATAAGAACCATATATTCCCCAAGATCAATACTACAACGTCTGCCCCGGGTCCTGGGGGGGGGGGGGTTGCATCGACACAGGAGTTTTTCTTATCTGACCTTTGAACTATTATTAACAAAATGGCCAAACGTAAAGAAGTTTTTGTTATATGATCTTTGAACTATTTTTAACAAAATGGCTACTTCAAATTTTTATCAGAAGTATTTGGGGAAAAAGGGCTTGGGGGGTAAGTTACCCTCGGATCACTTTTGAAAATTAAAAAGGGCACTAGAAATCCCGATTTCCAATCGAATGAGCCCCTTTTGAAGTTTATATGACGACCCTTTTATATGAAGGGTCTCTGGGAAAAAATAAATGGAATATGGGGGGAGGCTATCTGCCCTCCGATCACTTTTGACTCTTAAAAAGTGAATTACAACTTTCAATTTCCCACCAAATGGGCCCTCTATGAGTTCTATACGAGCATCTCTTCCGTAAAAACCATATATGCCTCGAGGGCATAACTTAAAACGCCTATCACCGGGCCCTGGGGGGCTGTGTCGACACCGGAATTTTGTTATCTGAACTTTGAACTATATTTTTAAAAATTTCTATCTCAAAATTTTTATCTGGTGCATTTAGTGCATGGGGGGGGGGGCGGCTAGCTGCCCCCCGGTCTCTTTTGACTCTTAAAAAGTGAACAAGAGCTTTCAATTTCCAATCAATGGAGACCTCTCCGAAATTTATGCGAGCATCACTTCCATAAGAACTATATATGCCCTCAGAGCATTACTTACAATACCTGCCTCCGGGCCCTGGGGGGTTGCGTCGACAAAGGAGTTTTTCTTATTTGACTTTTGAACTATTTTTAATGAATTAATAAACCAATTCATTAAAAGTAGTTCAAAAGTCAGATAAGAAAAATTTCTTATCTTATCTGAACTCCTTAAAAAATTAAAAGTTCTTGAAAATAAAAGTTCTAGTTCATTTTCTCAGATATAATTTCCCGAACTTTCAACTACGTTGAACAAAATGGTTATCTCGAAATTTTGATTGGATGTGTTTGGGGAAATACTGGGCGTGGAAGGGGTGTTAGTTGCCTTCAAATAACTTTCGACTATTAAAAAGGGCACTAGTTATTTAAATTTCCAATCAAATGAGCCCTTTTTGAAGTTTCTACGGAAACTCTTTCCATAAAAACCTTATATGCCCCCAGAGCACAACTTACAACCCTTACCCTGATGGTTGTGGGGGGGGGGGTCATCCTCAAAAACTTAATTTAAGGAATTTTCAACTACGTTGAACAAAATGGCTATATCAAAATTTTGATTGGATGTGTTTGGGCAAAAGGTGGGCGTTAGAGGGGGGCTAGTTGCCCTCCAGTCCCTTTCAACTATTACCAAGGGCACTAGCCCTTTAAGTTTCCATTTCGAATGAGCCCTTTTTGAAGTTTCTACGACAAAGCTTTCTATAAAAACCTTATAGGGCCCCAGTGCATAACTTACAACCCTTGCCCTGAGGGCTGTGGGGGGGGGGGGGGGGTTGTCCTCCTCAAAAACATAATTTCTATTTGGAAATCAACTATGTAGAACAAAATGGCTATCTTAAAATTTTGATTGGATGTGTTTGGGGAAAGCTGGGCGTAGAAGGGGTATTAGTCGCCTTCCCTTAAAAAGGACACTAGAACTGTCGATTTTCAAGTGAATGAGCTCCCTTTGTAGTTTATACGGTGACCCCTTCCATATGAAGTGCCTCTGGCGAAAAAAAAATATAAATTATAAAACATTGGAGCCGCATGCCCTTTACTAAAGGCAACGATATAGCATTGCCTCTGATAGTCTAACGATCAGATGGCAAAATTTCGGGGTCAACATCTCCCCAAAACCGGGGGAAGGGTTGTAACTTATGCCCCTGGGGTATATAAGGTTTTTACGGAAAAGGTGGTCGTATAAACTTCGGAGGGGCCTCAAATGAGAAGACGTTGAAATTTCTAGTTCCCTTTTTAAAAGTAAAAAATTATCCAATGGTAACTAGTCTCCTTCCACCAAACCCCAGGTCGTAAGGCTCCAATTTTTTTTCGAAGGCACTTTAAAAGGAAAAGATGATCGTATAAACTTCGGAGGGGATCGTTCGATTGGAAATTGGAAGTTATAGTGCCCTTTTTAGGAGTCAAAATCGATCGGAGGGCAAATAGCGTCTGAGCCCTTTTTCCCCAAACGTATCCAATCAAAGTTTTAATCTTATTTCAAGGATTAGATAAAAAAGACTCTGGGGTACACGAAACCCCCATGGTCCAGGAGTAGGCGTTGTAAGTTATGTGCAGGGGGCATAAATGATTTTAATGGAAGGGCAGCTCATATAAACTTCAGAAGGGGTTCATTTGATTGAAAATTGAAAGTTCTAGTTCACTTTTGCAGAATCAAAAGATATCGGAGGTCAACTAGCCCCCACCCCATGCCCTTTTTTCCCAAACTCATCCAATAAACATTTTGAGCCATGTTATTAAAAATAGTTTAAATATCAGATAACAACAATTCAAGAGTCGACCCAACGCCCCAGAGCCCAGTGGCAAGTGTTTTTAAGTTGTGCCCTAGGGGCATGTAAGGTTTTTATGTAAAGGGTGTTCGTATAAAGTTCAGAGGTAGATCATTTGGTTAGAACTTAAGTTCCCTGTTAAGAGTGAAAAATGATTCGACGGTTTATACCCCCCTCCTCTACACCTTATTTTCCTTAAATGCATCCGATGGATTTGAGATAGCCATTATCTTTGAAATAGTCCAACGATCAAATAAAAAAACTTCAGGGTCAACATACCCCCCCCCCCAGAGTACTGGGGACCTATGGGTTGTAACTTGTGCCCCGGGGGTATATTAGGTCTTATGGAAACGGTGGCGGCATAAACTTCAGAGAGGACTCAAATGATTAGAAATTCAAAGTTCTAGTTCCCTTTTTAAGAGTCAAAAGTGATCTGATGGCAACTAGAACCCCCTTCCCTCCCCACCAAAACTATTTTCCCCAAATGCATCCGATCAAATAATTTATAAAGCGATTTCGTTCAAAATTGACCAAAAATCATATAACAAAAACTCCAGGGATAACACAGCCCCCCCCCCAGAACCCGAAGTGAATTTTTGCAAGTTATGCCCTCGTAAATATAAGGTTTTTACGGAAGATATGATAGTATAAATTCGTTCAGAGGAGGCTCATTCGATTGTAAATCGGAGTTTCTAGTGCCCTTTTTAAGAGCCAAATGTGATGGGAGGGCAATTATCACCCCCCCAAGGCTCTTTTTTCCCCGTATGCATCCGATTAAAGTTTTGAGATAGTTATTTTGTTCAAATTAGTTTAAAGATAAAATAACAACAGCTCCGGGTTTGACACAACCCCCCAGAGTCAGTGGGCAAGTGTTGTAAGTTATGCACCGAGGGTATATAAGGTTTTTGTGTAAGGGTGGTCGCATAAAATTCAGAGGTGGCTCACTTGATTTGTAATTGAAAGTTCTAGTTACCTTTTTAAGAGTCAAAAGTGAACAGAGGGCATCTCCCCCTCCCTCATATATACCCTCTTTTCCCCAATTCAATCAAGATTTTGAGATAGATATATTTTTTTTAAATAGTCCATCAGTCAGATAACAAAAAATTTGGAATCAACATAACCCCCCCCCGATCCTGGAGAAAGGGTTGTAAATTATGCCCAGAGGCATATAAGGTTTTTTATGGAAGAGGTAAACTTCGGAGGGGACTCGGATGTCTGGAAATTTGAAGTTCTAGTTCTCTTTTTGAGAGTCAAAAGTAATCTGATTGCAACCAGCCCCCGCCAACCGTCTTTTCCCCAAACGTGTCAGATCAAATTTTTGAAATTTTCATTTTGTCCAAAATAGACCAAAGATATATAGAAATAGAAGTAGAACCTATATAGAAATAGGCCCCCGAAACCTGGGGGCATATCAGGCTGTTTTGGAAAGAATGATTGCATAACTTCGTCAGGTGCTCATTCTATTGGAAATTGAAAGTTCTAGTTCTCTTTTTAAGAGTAAAAAAGGGACCGAAGGGCAAACAATCCATCTAATCGAGTTTTCGAGAGAACAATTTTGTTAATATAAAGTCAAAAGATGGGATAACAAAAACTCCAGGGTCAGAACAACCCCCCAGAACCCTGGGGAAAGTGTTGTATTTATGTCCAGGGGGCATATAGGGTTCCTATGCCAGGGTTTTGAAAATAGTTCAAAGATAGGAAATACCAAACCCCCACCCCCACTCAAAACACTTATGAACCAAATTTTATTCCAAAAATTAAGCCATTCAATCCCTGGCCTTCTTAGCATGCCCAGACCCCCCCCCCCCACCAGCCACGAAAAAAAGGAGAAACTTTGAACGATATTTTATTCCAAAAATTGTGTCAACTTACGCCCTGGATTTCCATGGCCCGAGCCCCTCCCCCCAAAAAACAATAACTTATTAACAATGTTTTATCCCAAAACTTATGGGAGCTGACCCCTGGTCATTTATGGTTCGATACCCCTCCTTCCGCCCAAAATTTTCAATGATAAATCAAATCATGGGATTGACCCCTGGCACTCTTTCCATGGCCAGATTCCATGGCAAAAAAAGATGATTCCATGGCAAAAAAATGGGAATCCAGTTTAATTTTATTATCTCGTTGCAAAACTGTTCAAGACAGGTTTTCCAAACGGTAAAAGAATAAGACCTACTGCGTATTTGGCGCTTTAATAAAACAAATTATATTACAAATATTTTCTTTTGTACTTATTACAACATTGAAAATAAGATAAAAATTGCAGTGAAACCAGATTGGGATTTACCAATAGGTCCAATAGACCCTTCGGCTTTCACCATTTCCGAAGTTTTAGGGATTTCCCTGAAAATCTTGCAAAAACGGAGCGGCAAAAACGCTTGGGCCTAGAAGCGTCGAAGCTTTAAAACCAGCCTTGGGTGAAACAAAATCTTGAGCTGGTGAGCCTTCAGATATTAATATCATTATATATCAAATATTCAGATTAATTTTATATTAGCAAATTTTCAGATATTCAGTCTTTATATTCAGTTCTAGATATTCAGTTCTTTGTCAAATATTCAATTTTAGTCCTTGCCAAAACGGTTAATTTATTTTGGAATAAAAAATTATTTTAAAATAGAAAATTTTGAAAAACTTGAAAGTTTGACAATCAAAAACAAACAGAAATTAATTTTTAATAAAGCTTTCCGAAAAAGAAGGTTTCTAAAGAAAAGTAAAGGCCATATTAAGCTTAAGATCAGAAGAAATAGAAATCTACAATAACTAAAACTAAAAACGACAAGAAATTGCTATTATAGAATAAATAAAACCCAAAACGAACAGAAATTAAATTAAAATACATAGCAAAAAAACTTACAGCAGGTAGACTGCTAAAATAAATAAATCTTAAAACGAGTAATGCTTAAGTTAAATATGCAAATCAAGCTTAAAACGAACAAAATATTTTGCTATTGAAGTATAAATGAAACCCAAAACGAACAGAAATTAAATAAAAATCATGGCAAACAAACATACAATAGGTACTAACATAAATGAGTAAATAAATCTCAAAACGAGTGAAACTTAAATTGAATATGCAGATCAAGCTTGAAACAAACAAAAACCTCTACAAACAAGAGTTTGGGTTTTGCCTTCTTCTCTCACTGTAAAAGTATAAAACCTACAGCGTCAATGGCGCTTTACTGAAAACGTTATTACAAGATATGAAAATACTACAGATATTTTCTTTTGTACTTATTTCAATATTAAAAATAAACATAAAAATTACAGTAAAATTAAGTTCTGAACTGATGAGCTTTCAGCAATTAAGTTTAATAATATTCAGTTTAATTTTATTAGTTCTTTCCAAGACTGTTCAAGGCAAATACAGCTTCACTACAAACAAGAGTTTGGATACTGCCCCCTTCCCTAACTTTAAAAGTCTAAAGCCTTATACAAAATTGGTGTTTCACTGAAAACAAATCATAATACAAATATTTTCTTTTCCAGTTATTGCAGCATTGAAAATGAAAATAAAGTTACTGTGAAATAAAATCTTGAGCTGATGATCTTTCAACAGTTAAAAGTATTATATGTCAAACATTCAGTTTAATTTTATTTGTACTATTCAAGACTGTTCAAAGCACATATAGTTTTCAGTAAAGCGCCAATGAAGCAGTAGGTTTTGGACTTCTATAGTGAGAGAAGGAGGCAAAACCCAAACTATTGTTTGTAGAGATTTTTGTTCGTTTCATTCTTGATTTGCATATTTAATTTGATTTTCACTCGTTTTAAGATTTATTTACTCATTTATATTAGCACCTATTGTATGTTTGTTTGCTATGATTGTTTATTTAATTTCTGTTCGTTTTGTGTATCATTTGTATTTCAATAACAAAATATTTTTATTTCTTTTAAGCTTGATTTGCATATTCAACTTAAGCTTTATACGTTTTGAGATTTATTTATTAATTTATTTGCACTTGTTGTGTTTTTTTTTGCAATGAGTGTTTATTTAATTTTTGTTCGTTTTGGGCTTTATTTATTTTTAATAGCAATTTTTGGTCGTTTTTAGTTTGAGTTATTGCAAATTTCTATTTCTTTAGATCTTAAGTTTAATATGGCCTTTACTTTTCTTTAGAAAACTTCTTTTTTGGAAAGTTTTTTTTTAATTAATAAAAATAAATACGGACCCGTGATCTTTCTTCAGGCAAAAAATAAATACAAAATTCCATATTTTTGCTGATTGGAGCTTGAAGCCTCTACAATAGGGTCCTCTGATGCGCTGAATCTGTTGGTGCAATTTTCATTAAGATTCGTTGATTTTTCGGGTTTTCCCCACCTTTTTCGTAAATCAGGCAATTTTTCCCAGGCTTTTAGCTTTTGATGGGTAACACTAAATTTAATGAAGCTTATATGTCTTAATCATCACAAAATGCCAATTCTTTTGATGTGTCTATTGATATCAAAATTTTATTTTTTAGAGTTTCCTTTACTATTCAGCCGAGTCACTCACTGCTTACAGTTTCTTACCATGAACTGTTTGATGAGAACTTTCAGCACCTCCACTGGACTATTAAATGTTAATATCTTTATTCATTTACAATTTCAAATTTTAATTCAGCGTTTCATTTACTTTTGTTCATTTTATATTTTCAAGAAAATTGATTTGAACAATATCAGTAAGAAAAAACGAAAACATTAGCATATTCAGAGAGGGGTTAAAAAAAATGCATAATTATATGAATATCACAGCGAAGTCTATTGGAGAATCACCAACCAAAATGGTCACGTAAATCGTTTGTCTTTATTTTGATACTCCCTCCCAAGACTTATAGATTACTTCCAAAACACGATGATGTCTATTAAGGCCGTATCCAGGAGGGGAAGAGAATTGGCCCATCCCCTGAAATGTTTGTCCGATTTGTAAAAACATAATAAATACATATAAACAAATTTTGTGTGTTTTGAAGTTCTTTTGTAAACCCCCCGGCCAATTAAAAAATTCCACACGCACACCTCCTAACAAAAATCCTGGATATGGTCCTGATGGTTTTCCCCGTAAATGAAAAGTGGAAACTGGCTTTTGCGGTATTAATAAAATCAATAGAAAGGAAAAACTGTTTTTATTTCTTGCAGCCAATTTGAATCATCTGCATGAATAAAGAATTGCAATCAGTCTGCAAAAAAAGAAAAAAAAATCAAATAATAGCATTTATGGACAGGATATGGACCAGGTATGTTTCCTTGACAGTTCAGATGATTTGCCACCTATTTTATTTCTGTTCCGGGAGTGTGTATTCAATACAATCGGTGATGCCTATATTATTACCGGAAATATTATGATACACCACCTCTGTGTGTTGGTAATTGGCCTGGGGAAACTACCGGAAATGCTTACATTTGTTCCATTAACTGCTAAGTACCAATAGTACGCCTAGGCAGATCGATGTAGTTCCAGACTGTTACCTTTAGCCAATTGAAGGCCGATACGCTACGGATGTAATTTAGTAACATTACTTGTTGAGTATAATGGTAATAGGATCCTTTGAAAAGATCTAGCTTTTATATAATGAAATAAACAGAAGGGTTAGCTCCTACTCGGCTATACCCTTTTAATTTCAGAATGTGGCACTTCCAACTAAGCGTGAAGTGTATTTATATAGAAGAAATATGAAATATTTCATGTCATGGGGCTATATACAACATCAAAGGAAGTGTTACAGCGAGGATTAAGTAATTTAGGTGGACAAATAATGGCGCGTCTTACGAATTGAGTTATAAATCAGACACAGAAGGCTAACCCCTTTGAAATATATTAAAAAAGCTGTCTACTCTCGATTTTGTGTTTGAGTAACGACCATGAGTTTGCCCTTAGTATGAATTGTTCATTCATCAATAGTTGAACTAGTAACAATGACTGCAGGGATAAAGACGCGCATGGGCAATGTCCTCTAGTAACCTCACTGCCACCATTCCTTCTCTAGGACAAATTTCAATGAGATAGTTTTCCCATGTAAATTATTAAAAGAATAAAAATGGTATGATCCTTCCTGGCACGTACACAGGGGGGCCAGCCCGCCCCCCCCCCTGACAACTCATGATTTTTTATTTTCCCCTACCTTTCTGATACTTCTCACAGAATAAGAGATTTGAAGGATTTAGGCCCCCCCCCGAAACAAATTCCTGCGTACGTGCCTCAATCCCTCCTTAGAAAATCCTAGCCTCCATCCTCTAAGAAAATCCATAGTTACGTCGATAGAGAATGGCATGGTTTATCAAATAGATTGTGGTAATCACAGTTCATATAATTATCCAGTAAGCTTATCGCAGATCATTTCTGGTCTTCGTTCTCGGTGCGAACAAAAAACTCCTCCCACTTCTTCGTGCAGATATTAATAGCGGGTTTCGACTTGTTTTCGATTGTTTCGCGTAAAGTGCATTATTCGTAATAGCAGGCTTCCACTTGTTTCCGATTGTTTCGCGTCTGACTTGTCTAACCGTGAAAAGATCTGACGCCGCTTATGTTTCTACGTTCTCTGGAGCACTCGCACCCCGGTCCGGGTTTTTATAATGGATGAGATAGGGAATGATCATACTGGATAATTATATGAACTGTGGTGGTAATGAACTGTACCCAGAGTAGGGAGCAATTCGTGCTAGTACACAATACTCTATGTTTCTATAATAGAGAAAAATAACTGGTTTTTATGATGCTTCTGAATTTGTAAAATCCATCAAGCTTAAGGTTACCCACCAATCACATCAGACCAACATAGAAAATTGAGAGAAGGCTCATTCGAGTAGAAATCAAAAGTCATAATGTCTTTGTTTGGCAACAAAAAAAGTTGTGGCGAAGTGAATTGGCATTTTCTGCCATTTTGTGTCGCAGTAGAGCAATATTGCCCCAAAAGGGGCCAAAGGCTATTGATTAGAAATTCTGAGATATCCAATCCATTTAAAACTATCAAAAATAGCATAATTAGCTTCATATTTTCAGACACGTAAAAACCACGCAGTGGCACATTCACTCCTAAGGAAGCACGTAGTCCCCACAAAATAAACGTTTATTTACGTTTATATGGACATTTATATTATGGACATATATTATGGACAAAATATGGAAATTTATTTTGAAGCTTCATTAATTTGATTCATTCAAGGATTGATAAAATTCTGCAAAATGATGTATAAATATATATTAGCTATTATTGAGAACGGCCAGAAAAACTTTGTGCGGGTGGGGAAGGGGGGTGGGGGTGCCTGAGGCCTAAAAATGCATTTTATGCCTAAATTTTTTCTCTCTCCACGAGCCTGCAGATAAATATAAAAGGTTAGTTAGGGTAGAAACTAACCTCCAGTTTCCCTGGATTTCCTTGAACGTTTTTGGACTATTCTGGTAATATGAAAGCTGTGGGGTTATACGTGCCCTCTTGTTGCCGATAAAAAGATTTTTTGTAACATAAGACATTGCATTCATATGCTTCCCGGCACAAAAGGTGGAGAGATTGGGGGCGTCTTGAGCGCAGATAAAAATTACTTAACAGAAGGGCAGGGCAAGTGCTACTAGGAGTTTTTTTTTTACCGAAACTTAAATGGAGATATTTCTCCTTTCCCCATTTATATACATTTTATAAATGTTTTCTTATTTTCTGGGGGTCATTGCCCCCTTGGTAACCCTTTTGGCTTCCATTGATGACGTTTCTGTAAGAAAAGGTTTTTCTGAAGAACTCACCATGAAAAAAGTCTAAATCATGACCATATCATTCATTTTGATATTTTGGACACATCGGCAACCCCTCTTAATAAACATTCAAAGGGATTCACGTTTCAGGGATGATTGCATTGTCATAAAAATATAAAACTAGAATGTTAAAAATAAGCGTTGGAGGAGGGTGTAGTAGCCTCCCTTAAATATAAGAGAGCCTTGGTTCAAACAGGTTGTAGGAATTCAGGAAAGAGTGAGATCCACAGTCTTATTATACTGATGTAATTTAGTAACAGCTTGTTATACTGATTCCAAATATATACTATTCGTGAAGTTTTGGGTTACCCATCAAAAGCTACGAGCCTAAGGAAATTTGCCTCATTTTCGAAAAAGGGGGGGGGGGGGAGGGACACCCTCTAAAAGTCAAGAATTCTAAATTAAAATAACACCGTCAGATTCAACGTAATTGAGAACTCTACTGTAAAAGCTTCAAAGTCCTATATCTATATACAAAAATGTGGAATTTTACATATTTTGCCAGAAGAAAGATCACGGATGCGTTATTATTTTTTTCCGTTTTTTCCCAGGGGTGATCGTATCGAACTAATGTCCTAGAAGATCTGGAGAGGATGCATTTAAACTTAATTTAAAAGTTCTACTGTCCTTTTTAGGTAACCAAAAAGACTGGAGGTCAACTAGCCCCCTCCCACGTCCTCTTTTCCTCAAAGTCGTCCAGCGGGTTTGGACTTCCGTAAAAAAAAATTTCAAAGAGGTGGGAGGGTCTGGAATAATTGGAAAAATTATTAGAAATTAAAGTCTTTTCAAACAATTCGTGGTAAAGAACTGTAAGTTAGGAGCGATGCGGCTCAATAGTAACCAAGGTTCTAAAAACGGAATTTTGATGTCAATAGATGTATCCAAAAATCGGCTTATTTCGCTGATTCCAAATATGTAGGTTTAGTGTACATAAATATATTAAGTTTAGTGTTACACATCAAAAGCTACGAGCCTGAGAAAATTTGCCTGATCTTTGAAAAAGGGAGAAACGCCCCCTAAAATTCAAGGAATCTTAATGAAAATCACTCTATCAGATTAAGCGTATTCAAGAATCCTTCTGCAGAAGTTCTAAGCTTCCATCTGCAAAAATGTAGAATTCGTATTTTTTGCCTGAAAAAGATCACGGATGCGTGTTTATTTTTTTTTTTCAGGGAAGATCCCAGCGAACAAATTTTTCTATAGTATCGGAGAAGGGCTCATTCGAACGGAAATAAAAGCTCTAGTGCCCTTTTTAAGTGATCAAAAAGATTGGAGGGATCTTAAACCCCCTTTTATCCTTCTTTTTCCTCAAAGTCGTTTGATCAAAATTTTGGGATAGCCATTTTTTTCAGTATAGTTAAAAAACCCAGTAACTATACCTTTGGGGATAACATAAACCCCCACAGCCTCTGGAGAAAGGTTTTTAAGTCGTGAAGTTTGCCCATTGTTTACGTATATTATTTGTTATTGGGGAGTATACAGACAATTTTCGGGTGGGGGGACTTTCTGCTGGGGGTATTATCGACAGGGATAATTCTCCTTGAGGAGGGAATTTTCCGGGGCAAGGGTGCCAGTAGAAAATTTTCCAGGGGGGGGGG
>JAQQPU010007649.1:19705-38143 GCA_029168905.1 Artemia sp. Kazakhstan ARC1039 | reverse complement strand
AATTTGAAATTTATTTAAGATATCCCATAAAGTTGTTAAGAAGACTATAAAGGTTTTAGAGTCTATTATTAAAAAATCTATAGGATGTATAGAAGAATTTTCAAGTTAAAAATAACATATTGCACCAAGCTGCTAAGCAGAAGGAGGTGAATAAAATTAAGATATATCAGTGGATTTTAATTTTACCATATAATACGTCTATTTTATCGTTTTTTTTTTATTTATGCCCCCCTCCCGTCCTGAATCAAATCCCGAGTAAGTGCCTGTTGGGATATATATGCATGTATTAGTGTTTTCTGTTTGGGTCTTTTGGGAAATTTGTTCATTTGGTTAATTCTTATTTATTTTTATTTTTTCAGAAACTGGCTTCGCTTAGTAGATGTAGACACTGGAAATGTTCTTTGGGAAGAAAGCAAGGATATGTAAGTGTTTTTTATAGTTATATGAAACTGACTGTGTTTGTCAAATGTGTAATTTAAGCTGACATTCCTGTAAAAGGAGAAAGCAGAAATTATAACAAAACCTGCAGGATTTTATTCTCTATTACTATCAAATGAAATTAGATATTTTTTTAATCTTTCACTAACTGCCAGAATACATGGCTAATGTCAAAAATTAGAGCAGATTTAGTATAATTGGTGTAATTGGCAAAACTAGTGTAGTAAAGTGTCTGATCTCAGTTTTTAAAAAAATGAAAATTGTGAAGTTGCCAAGAAATGCTAAACGTAAGATGGTATAGGTGTTTTTCTTCGACATTTAGAGTCAGTTACTACTTTTATAAGTTATCCATACTCTTTCGTCTAGAACTCGCTTAAGTGTATTTCTGGATGTATTTCCTATCTTTAAATTTACTTACTGAGTTGGGTGGACAACCAGGTGGTGAAGATACGGTTACACAGGTGCTTAATTTATGATCACATATGATCAAACAAAGAATGATTCTATGATAATTAGTTCATTGGTCAGAAACTGAAAGTAATCTCCTATTGTCAGTAAAACGTTTTCCTTTTAAATCTTATTTTATAGTTAACATACACAGGCTTGCTACTTGTTTCATCTATTCCTATCCATAGACATTGATTCAGAAGTCTGACCTTTAGATGGGGCGGGAGATTGGGTATCAGAGCATTTTTCTAAGAAGGGAAGGGTAAAAATCAAGAAATATGCATTTTAACGTCACTATTTATAATTTTTTAGGTGAAGTTGGGTCTAACAGCCCAACACCATTATGAACCATAATTTTCCTTATAAAATCGTAAATTTAAAGTGCATTTGACTGAACTGTTTCTAGAAAAAAGGGCTGGGGATATGAATGTGTTGATTTTAGATATTTGGTCGTATTTCCCCAATATTAGGGTTGGAAATGATAACCAAAGAGGTTCGTGTTTCGTGCAGAAATTCCAGATAAAGAACGTATTTTCGACCTATAGTCTATTGCAGTGGTTCTCAAACTTATTTAGACACTTTAGCTTACCCCTTTTTACCCACAAAACATTCTAGGTACCCCTTCTCAGTTACCAGTACTAAGTAAACTATAGCTAAAATATAAATAAAATTGCCACTCCTAGAGTTAAAGGGTTGTTTTATTTTTTGTTGGCCGGACGTGTAATTTAAAAAAAAAATTCACAGTTTTAGAGCCACTGGTCTATTGTGTTGTTTTAGTTTGACATTCTTCGGTCAAATTAATTATTCTGTGGGGGTTGTAGGAGGGTAGAAATCATAATATATATTTCAGACAAATTTCATGGTTCATTGAAATATTATATTCGGTCAAAAGAGATTTGCATAATGTGTTTCTCAACCAAAGACCTTGGTTAGTTTTTCATGGTGCAGAAATCCAAAAGGCTCAAAGTGCTTATAGAATTTGTGTAAAATATTAATACCCTGCTTATATTGGTGTTATATTGGTAAGCAGTAGTTTGCTAACTACTTTTGTTTATTCTAGATCGTCGCCAGACGAGGAGCACAGCGCCATAGTACCCCAAAGTATATTAACGTGTAGAGCTGTTGCAAGAGAAGTAAATTTTTCGTCAGTTGAACCAATGGAAAAATTTCGAATCAACCAGCGTGTCCTTTTTAAGGTAATTTATTCCAAGTTATTTATTGTTTATGAATTTATTTTTCTGTCCCTGGCCTAGTGGTTAATTTATGTAGTAAGTTTTTTTTTAGTGTATTTCTTTCTTTTTTCTTGAATCGAGCATTCTGTTCTGATTCTAGGGAAATTAACCCAAGCTGTTTACTAGTTCCTAAAATCCCAATTCTGTTTTCTATGGCTCAATTAGTGTGTAACTTGAGTAATAAGAGTATTTTGTTTTTTCTGTTTTTTTTTTGGGGGGGGGGGGGCGAAGATGTTGCGTTTTTGAGATAATTTGATCCTAGTCTGTTTACTAACTGTTTGTGTCAAAATTATGTTCTCTGTTGCTGACCTGGTGAGTAACTTGAGTTGAAAAGTTATGCTGTTTTTTGTTCTTTTCTTCTAATTTCAGGAGAGGGGGACGGGGGGGGGGGGAGGGGGGAATTAAGCTCTGTTTCCTTATTAAGATAAGTTATTCTCAGATTAATTATTGTTATCCCAATATTATTAAAACCTGATATTATTATTATTTTGAATCCTGCTAATTATTGGTATACCAGAATTATTTTCTATCGCTGATATATTGAGCAACTTGAGTAGTATGATTAGTTTTTTTTTTTTGCTTGTTACCAAGTTTGTTTGAAATCGGACTAAGTCGTTTGGCTGACGTTTCGTAGCTGCAACTTTTTTTAATCGGCGACACAGGTGAAATTGGACTTAAAGTCGATTGTTAAAACAAAGGAAAATATGGGATACATCGCTAATCTACGATATCGCTTTGACTATGACAAGAGAAATGTTGTGCGAAGACAATTTGCCTGATCAGTTTCTCCATCCTTGAAAAGACTGAAAGGGCGTTTATGACCTATGACAAAAACAGTGAGAAAAAAAAGGAGTTGAGTCCTTTTCAAAATGTGTAAGAGCATGAGGTTTGGGGTACTTAGAGGAATCTAGGGCAGGTAAACAGGAAGGGTGTGTCAAAGCAGAGGATGGCTAGCCTCCAACCCCCCATTGAACTTCCTGGCTGAACGACCATGAAACGGAAATCAGCACCGCCAGTAGGGACTGTAAGTTCCAATACCGTATTTTTTACCTTTTTTTACAAGTACGGTATACCGTATTTTTAATTTTTTTTTACCAACACCGTATTCCTTTTTTTACCTTTTTTTACCAATACCGTATTTCTTACCTTTTTTTACCAATACCGTATACCGTATTTTTTACCTTTTTTCCAATATCGTGTACCGTATTTTTTATCCTTTTTTTTACCAATGCCGTATACCGTATTTTTTTCCTTTTTTACCATTACCGTATACCGTATTTTTTTAAGTTTTTTTTACCAATACCGTATACCGTATTTTTACCTTTTTTTTACCGTATACCGTATTTTTTACCTTTTTTTACCAATACCGTATACTGTATTTTTTTACCTTTTTTTTAACCAATACCGTATTTTTTATCTTTATTTTTACCAATACCGTACACTGTATTTTTTACTTTTTTTTACCAATACCGCATACCGTATTTTTTACCTTTTTTTCCAATAGGCCTACCGTATACCGTATTTTTTACCTTTTTTTACCAATACCGCATACCGTATTTTTTACCTTTTTTTTCATTACCGTATTTTTTACCTTTTTTACCAATACCGTATACCGTATTTTTTACCTTTTTTTACCAATACCGTGTACCGTATTTTTATCCTTTTTTTACCAATGCCATATACCGTATTTTTTACCCTTTTTTTACCAATACCGTATACCGTATTTTTTCGCTTTTTTACCAATACCGTATACCGTATTTTTACCCTTTTTACCGTATTCCGTATTTTTTACCTTTTTTTTACCAATACCGTATACCGTATTTTTTAACCTTTTTTTTAACCAATACTATATTTTTTACCTTTATTTTTACCAATACCGTATACTGTATTTTTTACTTATTTTTACCAATACCGCATACCGTATTTTTTACCTTTTTTCCAATACCGTATACCGTATTTTTTACCCTTTTTTACCAATACCGTATACCGTATTTTTTACCCTTTTTTTCAATACCGCATACCGTATTTTTACCTTTTTTTACCAATGCCGTATACCGTATTTTGCTACCTTTTTTTACCAATTCCGTATACGGTATGTTTTAGCTTTTTTTACCAATACCGTATACCATATTTTTACCTTTTTTACCAATACCGTATTTTTTACCTTTTTTACCAATACCGCATACCTTCTTTTTTACCTTCTTTTACCAATACCGTATACCGTATTTTTACCTTTTTTACCAATACCGTATACCGTATTTTTTACCTTTCTTTACTAATACCGCATTCTGTATTTTTTACCTTTTACCAATACCGTATACCGTATTTTTTACCTTTTTTACCAATACCGTATACCGTATTTTTACCTTTTTTTACCAATACTGTATACCGTATTTTTTACCCTTTTTTTTACCAATACGGTATTTTTACCTTTACCCTACATTCTAAAGTCTTGACAGTGAATAATTTGATTAGAGTGTTTGCATATTTTCTTCGTAAAACTGCGGTTAAAAGATGATGATACCATTTTAAATGTATCGTAATATTTTTCCTAATCATGCTGTAAGTGGTCACAGCCCGGTGGCTCTGCTGTGGGAGCCCACTTTAGTGTATGTAGTTATTGTTTCGTTTTTCCTTCAGAATCGTTTGTTAGAAGAATGGAATTTCGAATTTGGGTTTGTTATCCCAAACTCGACAAACACGTGGCAATCGATAATTGATGCTGCGCCCGAATCACAGATGATGCCCGCTAAAGTACTCAAGTAAGTAGCTATTTGTATCAATTGATTATGTGGATTTCGAGCCTACCTAGGGAAACGTTGACAATAACAGGTTTTATTGTTGTTTTTGTTTTGTTGTTTACCGATTTCGATGAAGGGTGTGAAAAAAAAGTTTTTTGCTCAAAAAACGCCCTTCTTTCGCTTGGTGACGCGAAATTTTTCTCTCTAGTGACTCCTTAAAAGGACAGAAGGATAAACAGTTAAGAGCATAGCAGGGTTCGGATGGTATTGTCCCCAGGGTATCATTGAGGATATAATTAAGTGTATAAATAAAACTTCGCGTTTTCTTTAAACTTTAATTTTGATTTTCTTTAAACGTTAAGTTTGATTGAGATTTAGCTAAAGAAAAACTACACAGGTTTTCACCAAAAATGACTAAAACATTTACGTCTACGTGTTTTTTCCGTGAGAATTGGAAATTTAAGGGTTCAAATTCAGCGTAATCACAACGTAAATCTTCAAACGTTAATTTTTCGTTTTCTAAGTTACGCACTTCAAATTTCTGGTAAGCGGTTCTTTGGCATCATCCAGAATTTGACCCTGCAATTTTCTTCAAGATCATACCACCTTCTTTAGTTTTATGATCACTATTGCAAATATCATACAAAATGGAAAACTATAGCCCTTCAATCATACAGAATCGAAATCCTTGTAATGGCTCTTAGTTCGATCTTTGAAACCGATCTTTGTTTTTTATGGGATATTGGCATATTTTGGTAAATTTGTTTACACCGTTTTTTTTTTATTCTTTTTCTTGGTTGAGGTAGCAATTGTTACTTGACGACGTAATATTTTCGCTATATCCGTGAGCTCACGCAGCTGCTGTATTTTTTGCGCGAGACTCCTTAGGTATAGCTAACGCAGCTAAAACAGAGAACTTCTCATATCAAATTGATGTATTCTATTTGTCTTAGTGCAAAAGACAAAACTATAAACTTGAAAATGAGTAGACAATTTTTTCCACCTTTAGTTGTAAATTGTAAGTTTGTAGGTAATTGTCTCCCTTTATTAAACAGGAACTTTTTTATTGACATCTTTGTAGAACTGGTGTGAAATCGTATAAGAGGTGAATTCCGTGACAATAGAGTAGCTGCATTTTTCTATCGATGGTTACTAGTATTTTCATTTCGTAATTATTTTTTGTGTCGGGGGGGGGGGGGTATCAGAAGACCCTGTTCAGGAACTTTTTAATCTCTATAGGACTATTGTGAAATCATATAAAAGGTGATGTTGAGAAAATGTGACAGTTGCATTTTTCTGTTGTTGTTGTTGGAGGAGGGGGGGGGGGGGGTTACAAAAGGATTTTTTCGGGGGGGGGGGGGCTTACAAAAAACGAACTTTAAGAAATGCATCAAAAATTTGCTTATATTCATTTTTTTTATGTTTTTACGAGTCGGACAAACATTTCGAGGGGGGTTCAAACCCCTTAACCCTCTTCCCCTGGATATAGTCCTGGAAATCATATAAAAGTTGTATGTCGTGACAATGCCACAATTGCATTTTTTTTTTTTTTTGTTTACTAACCAAGTCATTTCCAGCCTCTTTTTGATGAATGAAACTTAGGCCTGGTATCAGTCGAATGTGCCAACGCCACTGAGCTCTTGTTTTTTTTTTTTTTTTTCCTTATTTGCTTTTTCCTTTTTTTACAGTTATGCTTCACCCGCCCTTTCTGTCAACATCTTGTGGAGGTCACTTTTTTGTATCAAAAGTATCCTAAGTCACTTTTTTTTAATCTGAAACAATGTTGTCTCTGGAGGAGATTGAAAAAATATTATGGGACGGATCTAGTCGTTATCGTTAATATGAATATATAAGATTTGTTCGGAATTTAATTTATCGACAAAATAATTACTCGGGTACCTTTGCTTGATCTTCTGTTACAGCTGTATCACACTGCCATTTGTAACATAGGTTACCTGAGGCGGCTTGGTGCTGCAAAGAGCTATTAGTATTAGCAGTAACTATAAATTTTCTTGTAAATACACAGCGATGAATTGAACTAACAGTGATGAATATAGCTAAAGATGGCACTGGAGCCTGGGTACTAAAGAAAGAAGAGGAAGATATGTTTTACTTTATCAGAATAAAACTTGTGCTTGAGGTGCCAAATACGACTCTTTGTGAACAAAGCGTACATGGGTCATGAAAGAGCGGAATAGCTGGATTGGGCGTGTCATGCACAAAAAAAATACTAGATCCTGAAATTAGGCTAGGAATGACATAGTATGAGTGCTGGGAATGATATAAAACAGAACATAACAATATCAGGAATATCTTCGAATGTGGCTAAATATGAAGCTTTGAATTGGGTAAGATGAAGGAGAGCCCAATGTGTCATTTTCGATTAGTTCAACGTTTTGACGGGATTGTGGTAATAGTTATTGCAGCTTGATTTCTTTGCAGCGATTGTTGTCTTTTTTTCGAATTATAAGCTTTGAATAAGGTAAGACGAAGGAAGAGAGTGGTTGCTAATGTGTCAATGCCAATGTGTGCCAATCGGCCACTCCTTGCGATCTTTCCCGAGATTTAAGGAAATCAGTCCTAAGTTTGGAATCTTGGAGAAGTACAAGTATTAAACGTTACTCAACAAAACGAATTTTAATTGCTTATATTATTATTCCTTAATATCATCGGGTTTTGTTTCCAATCTAGGAATTTTTGGAAGTAAAACTTGGGGTGCTCTTCAATCCCTAGTGTTAGCCATGGTTACTTACACAAAGCAAGTATTTGCTATTTACTTGCCTGAAATCTCATTTTTGACTTAAGGCATCCCGGATTCAATGCACTTCAACCACGCCCTACTTGGAAATTATATAAAACCAATCAAAAATCGATTTTACAGGCGTAAAACAAAAAGAAACATATTTATATACTTGTTTATGAGGAACAGATAAAAAGTTTGCCTTACCTCTCTAAAAAAATTCTAAGTCTGCTTACTCCCCCCCCCCCTTCCGAAAAAAATATCCTAGAAAATTTTGACTCAATCCATCAGTCATGAGACAATGCAGGGTATGTTTACCAAAATACGTAGAGAATTCGTCAACTTTTCACAAAGCTCACTGTCTCTATGCAACCTCTAAAATGAGATACACTAGCTTACCTCTAGGCTTCAGGTATACAAAAGAAAGAATGTATACTCTTTTTTAAGCAACTGAAAGCTACTGACCTTGAATGTAAAATACACTAGAGAAGTACTCGTTTCAGTCCCCATTTATAATAACACGTGCTTGTTTTTAGAGTAATGATTGGCTGGGTTTTGCAAAAATTTACCAACTGTATAAAGTAAATTTATTAACATTATTTTGACTATGTTCAGTAGTTGTAAAGTGGCTTCACAAAAACGCCCATTATCTGGAGCCTAGGTTTATAGTGACACATCAATATCCCTTACCTGTCATTAAGTTGAGTAGCGGGTTTTTTATCCTCTTTTTCTTTTTTCAGCGGCAATGTTGTCATTGAAACCAAATTTTTTGATGACGATCTACTAGTAACGACATCTCGAGTTCGGCTTTTTTATAGTTGAAAATCTCAGCCAAGAACAGATCATGGACCATATGCACAGAAGTTCAGCACGTCATCTAGCACATTTAAGCTATTCAATATTCAGCTGCTTTTGTTTTTGTTTAGTGCTACTAATCATATAATTTTAACGTTTCATCTCTGGGCTTGATAGCAAATCGAGTTTTAACAGTATATATCATTTCTATAAAAAGAACGCACTTTGCAACTGACTTCACCAATACTCTCAGTAAAGATTTGGAGTTATATGGGAGGGGAAAGGGGTCCGGTGTCTAGTTAATCAAAAGACATAAGATCCAATTATTGTCGTAAAAATACCAGTTCATGTTTTTTTCGATTTATTTCTTCTATGAAAGAGTACCTTGGAAAGAAGCTATTATTATTGGACTGTTAATGAACATCTCGCGGTTTAGATTAATAGCTTATGTTTTTCCATCCTTTTAACTGCAAGATTATATAGTACTTGCCAAGTGGCTCCATAGAATTAAACTCCTCTTTTGAACGTTTCATTATCTACTTGATGTATTTTGAATTATTGAAATCATATCGAGCTAGATTAGAATTTTCTTGCCCTCTGTGTCAAAGAAGTTGAAGATTTGTAGAATCTAGCTTTATCATGGTTTTGGGGGGTTTCAGACACTTTTAACTTGGGAAGGACTTGATATGTTACCGATACCTATTTTTTCAGTAACCGATACCTACTTTTTTCAATAACCGATACCTATTTTTTTCAATAACCGATACCTACGTTTTTCAATAACCGATACCTATTTTTTTTAATAACCGATACCCACTTTTTGCAATAACCGATACCTACTTTTTTTAATAACCGATACCTACTTTTTTCAATAACCGATACCTACTTTTTTCAGTAACCGATAGCGTACCTAGAAATCCTTACTTTGTCTTTATTTTTCTGTTTTAAGGCTAACAATGAAACTGTATGTTAAAAGTATCGTATTCGCACAAAACAGCGTAGTAGTTTGCTCATGATAGTTTCAGAATAAGTGTAAGACTTGGAGTTAAGATCTAAAATTTCACAAATGGATTCCGTTTCATAAACGGCTCCTCGTTATATAAAAAATTAAAAATATTAATATAGAAAATCTAGGTGCATGTTTTCTTTTAAAGTTGAGCGAGTCTTGTCTTACTTTCTTTCTTATTATTTTTTGCTTTTTATTGATCTCGGTTCTAGATTGTATTCGACTCACTATTGTTTCATGTTGAAATAATAAAACTATTTCTGGCAAATTTTGTTTCCAACAATAGTTTTTACTTGTTTCGGTTGAATTTCATGTTCGTTAGGGAATAAGATTCGTTGAAATGCCAAAATCAACCTAAGCCTCAGTTCCCACATATGATTAGTTACACTTTGTTATCAAAGCAAGGTCATTTTTTTGGCCAGTCGAGCCGGGGTGCCCAAACGCTGCCACCTGAGCGCTGGCAGTTTTATGCGCTGAGCTTGGCGTTTTGGATAATATTGTCTCTGTTACTTCTAAAGAGTGTGTCTGACAGTTTTAAGACTCGTGAAATAATTGCCAAAAGCTTGTTGTTCCGTTGCATTCAGATTGAGGATGAGCAGAGCAATATATGTTCAACACCACTTGCGTCCTCCCGATTTACATTTTCCTGCTGATTAATCCTTTTATCAATTACCAGGGGCATAATAAACCCAACTGAAATGTAGTATCTTCGAAAATCTTATCAAAACTAAGATAGGCCTACATAATTCAAACATCCATGGAAACATAAGTATTCTTTAGTATACCTTTGCCTTTATGGTAATATATGGCTCATTATATTTTTTAATGTCATTTTTAATTGACTTGGGAAAATTGGTTGAACCCCCCCCCCCCCCGGAATTTTTATGAAATTCTGGAACTGTACTTTAAAATTGTGAAAGCGTCATATTAGGTGGAACAGCGACAAAGACCTCCTTATGTTTGTGTATATATTCCTTTATCACTTTGTAATTAAAACTGAACCATTGTATTTTCAAAATGCTAAATAAATACTACGTGAAATGTGAATTAACAACAGATACGCTCAACTAAGGAAGATTGTTTCTTATTAAAATTTGATTAAATATAAAAAGTAAGCAAGGTTACGCAGGTCTTTACAGGCATGCACCTGAAGCTATATATTACATATGTTCTTGTAATTAAGGGAGATGTGCCACCCTGCCATACCCATATTACAAGTTCATACCGTTTTCCATAGGTAGGGATAAGGGTATGGAAAATTCTGTCATACCTTTCTATACTTATGTAAAGGCTTGCTGTTCTTTGTTAGGCCTCTTTACATTTATTGACACCACGAGGAGTATACCTGAATCTGCATCGAAATTGGCTAACATAGTATTTCCTGTTATACTTTGATTTTAAATATTCGTAATTAGGAATATTCTCATAATAGAGTTCTCTTCAAAGAATACGCTTTATTTCATAGACCTGTACTCAACTGCGTATTTTTTCCTTATTTAAGATAAGCAGGCTTGGACCTGTAAAGCCTACTGGCAAAGCTAGAGTAAAAATGTTCTAATTACGTATCACATGTCGTTATCTTTCTTCACTTCCTGTTTAATGGGAGTTATACCTCCGAAGTACAATAGTAAGAGTTTCTGCAGTGGTAGCCGGAACTATCAAAAACCTGAATTTTGATAACAGTCGAATTTATAAAAATTTACCTTTTTATTCCAAATGCATATAACTCATTAAATTTGAAATTAACCATATAAAGTCTCAATTCCTAGAGAATTTCCATAATTTCGGAAAAAACGGGGGACACCCTAAGAGGGGTTTACAGGTTCTTATGCCCAAAAACACAGAATTCAGCTTTTTTCCCAAAAAACTTATTATTTTATTATATACCAAAATATAAAAAATTAATTTGATTTTTTTACTAATTGGCTCTCTATTTCACTTCGGTAATATTATATTGACAATGAGATAACGAGCGTGTGATTACTTGCTGTTTAAGTTGTGAACGAGACTCTGTCACAGATGAGCCGATAAATTCCATTTTGTGCTGCAAAGCAAATCTTTTGCCAGAACAGGCGCTTATCAATGCAAATTTTCAGATGGTCAATCGGCTTAGATTTCTTGAACTCAATCAAACAGTTCGTGGTAATGAAGTGTGAGTTAGGACTGACCCGGCTCAATAGTAATCAAAACTCTAAAAAACGGAATTTTCATACCTTAGGTATATCCGAAAAATTGGTTTATTATGCAGATTTCAAATCTATAAGTTTCATTTTGTTTTACCTATTAAAGGCTACGAGCCTGAGAATATTTCCCTGATTTTCGAAAAAAAGGGGGAACAACCCATAAAAGTCATTTTGTATTTTTTGCCAGAAGAAAGACCACGGATGCGTGTTTATTTGTTTTTTTTTCTTCTTTTTTTCCCAGGGGTGACTGTATCGACCCAGAGGTCCTATAATATCGGGAGAGGGATCATTCAAGCGGAAATTAAAAGTTCTATTGCACTTTTTAAGTGACCAAAAAGATCTGAGAGCAACTAGGCCCCTTCCCGCGCCCCTTTTTTCAAAATCGTCCGATCAAAGTTTTGAGATAGCCTTTTTGTTCAGTATAGTTGAAAGACCGAATAACTATATCTTTGGATACATCATGACCCCCCACAGCCACTGGGGAAAGGTCTTTAAGTTATAAAATGTGTCCATTGTTTACGTATAGTATATGATATTAGGAAGTATGCATACATTTTTCGGCGAGGGTATGAATTTTCTGCTGGGGGGGAAAATTTGCATGAGGAGGGAAGCTTCCGGGGGGTGAATTTTCAGGGACCGTTTTAAGCAGGAATCCCTTTAATGGTAGCTATGACAAATCCTATGGAGAATCTCCAGTTCCCATGACAAGAGGTAGAGTATTCCCCATGACAAGGGATATGGGCCTTTCTCACCACATTGTATGGGACTTTGCGACATTGTGCAGACTATATCTCAAACCCTTTGTCTTGTAAACATATTTGTTGCTTTAATCTGGTTTTAGACCCCCCCCCCACCTTTCCTATTAGACAGGTAATTTCTACCTGAGAGACTTAACCCCGCACGGCGAACATATGTATTCCTTAAACACCATCTGCTACCTCGCAAGAAGTAGTATTTGTTGTTTGTTGCACCTGTCTCACCTACATTTTGTCCACATATGGGGAGAGTCGGGCAAGTTAGACCTTTTTTTTTTTTTTTTTTTTTTTTTTTTTTTTTTTTTTTTTTTTTTTTGTCAGCAGAAAACACTGGAGACAAAGAACGACTGAGGCAAGGTGTTTAACTTCGTCCCAGAGTATTGAGCTACATAGAGAATCCTTCTTCACACATAAATCGGAAGTATTTCCAGACCCACGTAAGAAAAATGGAGGCAATCAAAAGGTCTGTCCTACCCACCCCCTAGGATAAGATGGACCATCCCTTAGGGCAAGACGGACCCAACTGCTCAAAAAGATTAATTGTCTCTAAACCAATATATTTGAAATATTAAAAATACTAGTAGAAAGTAAAACGTTAGTAAATAACTATGTATGAACATTGTACGAAGCCAGATCTACGGAACAAACAATCTGAGCCGACTGTTTCGTCGTTCTACCCAAAGGGATCGATTTCAGAAGCACCCTGATTACCTGTTCTATTCCACGAAGCTCATCTCTTCAGTAGCCATGAATTTGCTAGTGTGAGCTAAATTCTAACATTTTTCAGGGTCTTCCAGACGTTTTATAAATGAGGGTTTGTCCTTTATGTAGCCCCGTGTACCTCCGTATACTATCATATCACCTACATTAGGAATATTCTTTTGAAATGTCATAGGTGGCAGCTCAGTACATTACTTTATTTTCACGTATTCCTTAAGTTTCTTGTTTCTATGAAAGACACAACTTCGGTTTGTGATTCCTGGAAATTTCAAGCCAGAACTTGAATTTAGAACTCAGTGACCAGAATATGCAATTTCAGTTCGACTAGATAAAAGATTAAATTAGCAAATTTAGTTTGCCCACATTTACAAAAAACGTAATGTTTTCAAAATTAACAATCTCTGACGGGTCTTTCAGCTCAAGCCGTTTGAACCACAGCTGATGCACCTCCAAACCCAAATTACCATTAAAGGGATATTCCTCTTGGAAGGTATTTGTTGGGATTACGAGCATAATATCCAGTGCAGTGTCAACGCCAGGAAATCAGCTTAAAAGTAGGCGGAGCCCTCCCCTTGAAATATTTTTTTTAATGTATTTGTGCACACAAGGTAACCACGATATGTAAAATTTCTGAAAATTATTAGCAAGAAAATATTTATATCATTAAAACAAAATTTGTAAAATTTAGCAAAGAAGGAGTATTACTCCTTTACAGGAGTATAATCCTGCAAAAGGAGTAATTTGTACATAATATTGAGTTTCCTACATCTCAAGTTCATGTTCTCCTCTACCACTCAACTTGTTCTTCAATGTAAGATAGTATTATTTTTTTTCTTTACATTTGTGATAATGAAAACCAAATATAGTTTTCACAAAAAGAAAATTAAGACAAAAAATTCACTAAAATGGCAGTAAGAACATTGAAAAGTAAAATATCTCATAGATCCTGTATGCTCCAGATAAGGCACCCGCATCAACAGTTCTTAAGCATGAGATCAAGGCTTCGCATGCCCCAAGGGCATTGTATCAGAGTTCACTTGATTCTGAAGAAAGTGTGCGAACTATACAATAGATTATTCAGATTTTTGTTAAAGAGGAAGTCGTGAAGAAAAAGGACCCGTTTAAGATTAATTTATGTCCTCTCGCCAATTTCAAACCATTTGAAAACGCCTAATTTGGGCTGTAGTTCCAGGTGCCCTGTGATAAAATGAGTGTAGAAACTGATTTCAGTTTCTGAAACCATAAGAAACTGGTAACCATATCTGATATGTTATGGTTTATCAGAGATAGTGTGTAGAAATCATAGGCAGTGCAATAGTTCTACCTAAGTAAAGAGCGATGAGGACACTATGTAATTTTTTACCTTTCAACCAGAGCACTTCGTATAGAAGGAGTTGTAAAAAACTTCGAAAGGGGCTCAATCTGTTGGAAGTTGAAAGTTATATCGCTCTTTTTAACAGTCAAAAGTGATTGGAGGGCAACCATTTCTTTCCATCCCCCCCCCCATGCTACTTCAGAACCATACTTGACGACTATCATTACTGTAGCTTCCAATAGTATAATCTTGGTTTCAGGGGCAAGGCTGAATCAAAATCGTCATTTTTATTTTCACATCTCAGAGATTTATCTACTGAAATCTTGTGTTCATGTAGTTGTTTCGTCAGCTGTTGACAGGTTCTGCCATTTGAAACTTCTCACAAGAAGACGGGGCTCTATAAACACCCCTACCTAATATACGGTCCGTTTTATCTTTTCTAAAATTGGAAAAAAAAACTTCAACGTTTCGTACAGTTTTAAAAGAAACCAAAAAATTGTGTTCCTTTAAAATTTTGCCGAGGTTGTTGCTGATTCTTGGGATATATAGTAAAGCGGTAAAGGTTCTGTCTTCAATTGTAGGAATAACTATTGAAATAGGGGTGGGTTTCTTGTTTTGTTATTTTATCTTCTTTTAGTCTTCTATCTATGTATCTATGATAGTCTCAATAATTTTAACGGGTTAGTCATTATAGAATAAAACATCGTTAATATAATTTAATTATCAGGCTACACGATTGCGTGAATTGATTTTTAGAACTCGGTGAACTAAAGAGATAATCACTGTCCTTTTCACTGAAGAAGGATGGTTTGACCAAAAATAGAGGTAACGGTCATTGTGAATGGGTTTCTTGTGGATGGAAAACTCAAAATTAAGAGTTAAAATATTTTAAGAGTTAAAAAATCTAAGAAAGGAAAATTCCCTAAAACTTCCAGCTCTAATAATGTTTTAGAAGTAATTACTTGGCAAGAAAAAAAAAAAGGACTTTCGTCCTAGTCCAGCAATTGAGACAAATGTGCACTTGAACGAGGTTTTGACCTTACTCATCTATCCAACTACCTAGGACCAAACAGTATAACCGAACCATCAACCAAATAGAAATGTCCAAATCCATGCAAAGTCGTCATCAATAAATGTCAGTCGTTGTAAATTTACAAGCAAAAGCACCTTAAATCTAGCGAAATATTTCCAAGTAGTACCTTCCATTAGGGCTCATCAGAAGAAATACCACCTGCCTTAACGGGTTTCGAGGCTTTACTTTCTTTACCCGGCACAGTGGAGCCCCTACCATAAGATAATATAAATTGAATATTTCAATCAATAGTTTTCAAATGCACAAAAATTTTGTTCAGAAACTCATGCCCATGAAACTGAAAAAATTATCGTCAACAAAACGGAACCAAAAAAAAATGTTTCAAGACTTAACTATTCAAAGCAGAATTTTCTATGAAATCCATGCAGAAACTTGTCAAATAAGGAGAAAAAACAGTTCCCATCGATAAACCCAGAATTGGATGAAAAGATATGTCTCTGAACCTAAAATACAAGGGCAATTTGTGACAGAGAAGAAAAAGGGTCATTATTGTATCGATTTCCAAAAACTTGCGATTCGATTAAGGAGAAATCTCCCCCAATTTTCTTTTTAAGGCCTCTTTACACTTATTGACACCACAAGGAGTATACCTGAGTCTGCATCGAAACTGGCTAACATGGTTTTTCCTGTTATACTTTGATTTTAAATATTCCTAATTAGGAATATTCTTATTATGGAGTTATCTTCAAAAAATACACTTTATTTCGTTAAACCAAGATTGAAGGGACTGGACTGGTAGCCTTGCAACTTGCCTTAAAAATATGTTTATGTTCGTGTATGATTTGTTTTTGTCTGGTGGTTCAGTAGTTTGGAAAAATTCAACTGAAGCCTGACAAGATAATATGAACAAACCATCGCAAGAGACAAGGTTACGTGTATGGAGTGTTGGCCAAACTTTCACCGCGAGTGGAAAAGAAGGCAAGAAATGTCTAAGCACAAAGGAAAAGTGATTAGAATCAAACAGTTCGTGGTAACGAACTGTAAGTAAGGAACGACCCGGGTCAATGGTAACCGAAACTGTAGAAAACGGAATTTTGATACCAATAGATACATCAAAAGAATCAGATTTTAATGCTGATTTCAAATAGATAGATAGATAGATCGTGTATTTCAAAAGCCCAAGAGCCATATACACACAAAAATTATGAAAAATAGAAAAATTACAACAAAGCAAATTACGAAACACACATTAACATGATACATAGCGAAAAATACCTTCTGGTAAAATACCAAAAAAATAACTTTAATTCCATGTAATTAATAATAATTAATTGTAAAAACATTTCCTTCTTTCTAATCCCTTCTCTATGTACGCACCAATACGAAATATTGTGGTTGGATTACTACTTTGTAAGATTTTTGGAAGCAGCAAAACAATCCCATGTAAGGAATTTTCCCTTAAATCAGAGAGCACCGGGCACTTTCGGAGAAAATGGTCCAAATCTTCATCCTCATCCCTACAAAGAGGACACACATACCGACCATCAGGATGTACTATCCCCCTGTCGAACACCATTTGTCTGCTCTGGATTGGAAGGCAATCCGCCCTAAGCTGAATCCATCGACATAAAATCATAGCCGGTAAATTGAATTTAAAATAAATTTCCTCTCCCGAATATATAAGCTTCATCAAGTTCAGTATTACCTATCATAAGTTACGTGCCTGAGAAAATTTGGCTGATTTTCGAAAAAAGGGGGAAAGACCCCCTAAAAGTTATAGAACCTTAATGAAAATCACGCCATCATATTCAGCGTATCAGAGAACCCTACCGCAGAGGTTTCAAGCTCCTATCTACAAAAATGTGGAATTTTGGATTTTTTGCCAGAAGAAAGGACACGGATGCGTGTTTATCTGTTTGTTTGTTTTGTTTTTTTTTGTTTTTTCCCCCAGGGGTGATCGTATCGACCCAGTGTTCATAGAATATCGCGGGAGGGCTCATTCGAACGGAAATTAAAAGTTCTAGTGCCCATTTTAAGTGACCAAAAAAATGGAGGGCAACTAGGCCCCCTCCCACACTCATTTTTTTCCCAAAGTCACCCGATCAAAATTTTGAGATGGCCATTTCGTTCAGCATGGTCGAAAATATTATACCTATGTCTTTTAGGATGACTTAATCCCCCGAAGTCCCCGGAGGGAGGGCTGAAAGTTATGAACTTTACCCAATGTTAACATATAGTATTGGTTATTGGGAAGTATACAGACGTTTTCAGGCGGGATTTTTTCTGGTAGTGGGGGGGGGGGTCGGGGATTATGTGGGAGGATATTTCCATGAAGGAAGTTTTCATGGGGGAAGGGACATTGCTATGAAGGGGGCGCCGGATTTCCCAGCATTATTTAAAAAAAGATAAGAAATTATATATAAAAAAAAACTAGTTTTTCAACTGAAAGTAAGGAGCAACATCAAAACTTAAAACGACAGAAAACATTGCGTATATGATTGGGTTCACCCCCTAGTCAATACCTCGCTCTTTAAGCCAAAGATTATTTAGTACTTTCATAAGAGCTATTTATTCTGATTAACGGCATTTGTGATTTGGAACAAAGAATTGGAACAAAATTCGAACTTTAGCTTAAAGAGCAAGATATTGACTAGGGGGCGAGCCCTCTAATATACGTGTAAAAATATATGAATATAGAAGTTCGTTACGTAAGTTAATTCGTAAGTTACATATATTTATTACTAATAAAAACGTTCGTAAATAAAATTAAACAGGTTTCGAGAAAGCCATTTAACCAAATAAAAGTAAAATTAATATTCAATTTTTATTTTAATTATTCATGTACGGTGAGCCACAATCAAAACCTGCATTAATTCAGAAACGTTCAAAATTAAATAAAAAAAAAACAATTTTTTTGACTGAAAGTAAGGAACGACGTTAAAACTTAAAACGAACAGAAATTATTCCGTATATCAAAGGGGCTGTCCCCTCCTCAACGCCTCGCTCTTTACGCTAAAGTTTGACTTTCTCACA
>JAQQPU010007649.1:0-19305 GCA_029168905.1 Artemia sp. Kazakhstan ARC1039 | reverse complement strand
ACTAATAAAAACGTTCGTAAATAAAATTAAACAGGTTTCGAGAAAGCCATTTAACCAAATAAAAGTAAAATTAATATTCAATTTTTATTTTAATTATTCATGTACGGTGAGCCACAATCAAAACCTGCATTAATTCAGAAACGTTCAAAATTAAATAAAAAAAAACAATTTTTTTGACTGAAAGTAAGGAACGACGTTAAAACTTAAAACGAACAGAAATTATTCCGTATATCAAAGGGGCTGTCCCCTCCTCAACGCCTCGCTCTTTACGCTAAAGTTTGACTTTCTCACAACTCTATTTTTTTTAAACAATGAAAAACTTTAGCGTAAACAGCGAGGCGTTGAGGAGGGGACAGCCCCTTTCATATACGGAATAATAAAAAACATCAAACAGTACGTGGTAACGAACTGTAAGTAAGGAGCGACACGGCTGAATGGTAACCGAAACTCTAAAAAACGGAATTTTGATACCAATAGATACATCAAAAGAATCAGATTTTAATTCTGATTTCAAATATATAAGTTTCATCAAGTTAAATTTTACCCATCAAAAGTTAGGCGCCTGAGAAAATTTGGCTGATTTTCGAAAAAGGGGGGAAAGACCCCTTAAAAGCTATAGAGCCTCAATGAAAATCACACCATCATATTCAGCGTATCAGAGAACCCTACTGTAGAGGTTTCAAGCTCCTATCTACAAAAATGTGGAATTTTTCATTTTCTGCCAGAAGAAATTTCACGGATGCTTGTTTGTTATTATTTTTTTTCCCAGGGCTAATCGTATTGACCCAGTGGCCCTAGAATATCGTAGGAGGGCTCATTGGAAAGGAAATTAAAAGTTCCAGTTCCCTTTTTGAGTGACCGAAAAAATGGAGGGCAACTAGGCCCTCTCCCACGCTCATTTTTTTCTCAAAGTAACCCAATTAAAATTTTGAGATAGCCCTTTTGTTCAGCATAGTCGAAAATCTAACAAATATGTCTTTTAGGATGACTTAATCCCCCTCAGTTCCCAGGGGAAGGGTTGCAAGTTATGAACTTTGCCCATTGCTTACATATTGTGTTGGTTATTGGGAAGTATACAGACATTTTCAGGAAGGATTTTTTTCTAGTTGGAGGGGGGGGGGGGAATGGAGGAGGGTGTTACTCGGGAGAATCTTTCCATGGAGGATGTTTCTTTGGGGTAAGGGAAATTTCTATGAAGGGGGCGCCGAATTTCCAAGCATTATTTAAAAAACGATCAAAAATTAAATTAAAAAAAACAAGTTTTTTCAACTGAAAGTAAGAAGCAACATTAGAACTTAAAATGAACAGAAATTATTACGTATATGAGGGGGTTCTCCCCCAAGTCAATACCTCGCTCTTTACGCTACAGTTTTTTTTTTGGTGCTTTCAAAAGAGTTATCTATTGTAATTTAACGGACGTTGTGATTCAGGGGTTTGTGAATTTTAAAAATATTTAACTTTTAACGTAGAGAGCGTGGTATTGACTAAGGGGAGAACCCTCTCATATACGTAATAACATATACCTAAGAAAAAAAACAATAAAAAAAAACAAGCGATAAGGCTCAATAGTAATCGAAACTTTTAAAAACGGAATTTTGATGTCAATAAATGTATCAAAAGAATGGGCTTATAATGCTGATTCTGAATATACAAATTTTATTAAGTTTAGTATTACTCATCAAAGGCAGCCATTTAGCAAAAGAAAAGTAAAATTTTTATGCAAATTTTGTTTACTTATTCAATGACGGTGAGCCAAAATAAAAGCTGCATTAACTAAAAAACGATCAGAAATTAAATAAAAAAAAACAAGTTTTTAAACTGAAAGTAAGGAGCGACATTAAAACTTAAAACGAACAGAAATTTTTCCGTATATGAAAGGGGCTGTCCCCTCCTCAACGCCTCGCTCTTTACGCTAAAGTTTGACTCTGTCTCACAACTTTATTTTTTTAAACAATAAAAAACTTTCTTTTGAGCATGAAATGAATAATTTCATTGACAGTGCAAAAGTGTTTGCCAGAATGAAAGAAGTCAATCCGGAGGCAGATTTAATCAGACAACATCGTCGGTAACTTGGACCATCTCATTTTGACAGCCAAGCTGAGAGTCAGGCTGAGATATCAAATTGTCAGTTCTATGGACAACATTTGAGAATCCTGCTTGAAAGGTTGACTACAATTACGGGAGATAATCTCAGAGCTTACCAATTTTTGTCAATTTTTAGTCATTTTATTCCTTACTTCAGCCTCCTTTAAAAAAAAGAGGTTTCAGTAGCAGATAGCACACAAACATGATTGTGTGCATAGGCTCTGGCCTGTGTTTTTGCATTATATTATATTATTATTATGATTGAAAAAAAAATGCCCGATAATAAATTGAACCCTTGACATCCTGATTCCAAGTCCACCACTCTACCGACCGAACTAGGAGTTCTAGTAATCCAATTTAATCTATTGACTTTTGTATGATCATAATTGCATAGCTTACAACCCTTTTCTCAGGGACTATGGTGGGTCAGGTCATCTCTAAAAGTAAAGTTCTGGGATCTTTCAACTATGAAAAATGGTAATCTCAAAATTTTGATCGGACGACTTTAGGGGAAGGGGGCCTTTTGGGGAGGGGGTCTATCTGCCCTCCAATATTTTTGGTCACTTAAAAGGGGCACTATCAATTTTAATTTCCATTCGAATGAGGCATTAAATATCTGTTTGGGGTGTTCTGGCAACCCGCTAGCCCTAGTAAAAAAAATGAAAAGGACAAATCAGTGCTACCCATGCCAAAACGTGATTTTCTATGTTGTTCACGGTGGGGGACTCTAATTGCCCTAAACAAGGTTTTGGACTATACTGATTCCAATGGTCCAATTTTATTTTGATCCGGTGCCACTTTTATGGGTTTCAGGCTCTTTTTAAGAAATTTCTCAATAAACTTTTACTTTTAGACTAACCGAAAATAATAGTTACCACTCCTGAATCAATGTCAGGTGAAAGTTTTTCTCATTAGGCAGGTTTTCTTAAAACGTGCTTTTCAAATTTTGGTTACTACGGGCTTTGGTTTGCTCTTTACTGGATTGCAGCTACTGCTGCAACCATGATTGCAGCTACTGCTGCAACCATGGTTGCACCTACTATTGCAACCGCAATAGAAGGGACAAAACCATGATAGGAAAAAACATCCGATACCGATATACCCGATACCTATAAGTGCGATACCAATACGCCCAATACTGATGCGCACGATACCGATACACCCAATAACGATACGCCTGATACCACATACAACCCTTTCCTCATGCACTATGGGGGGTTATATCCTCACTTCAACCATAGTTGTTGAACCTTTGAACTATGTTGAACAAAATGGCTATCTCAAAACTATGATCGGACGACTTTGGGGGGACGAGCTTTGAGGGGAGGGGGGCTAGCTGCCCTTCAATCTTTTTAGTCACTTAAAAATGGCATTAGTAAATTTAATTTCCGTTCGAATGAACCATTAAAAATTTTCTCTATGATGTTCTGGTTACTCGCTAGCCCTGGTAGAAAAAAAGAAAAAAAAGGAGACACGTCAGTGCTACCCATGCAAAAAAGGGATTTTCATTGGTGTTCAAAGCGGAGGGCTGTAATTATCCTATAAAAATTTTTTGACCCTTGCTCATTCTTATGGTGCACTTTTTATATCGGTCCGACGCCATTTTCGAGGAATTCCAGACTCTTTTTTGAAATCACCACAAGTTTGTTTTCGCAGCCAAATTTTACTTTTAAGATTAACAGAAACAATAGTTACCATTTCTGGCTCAGTTTTAGATGGCAATTTTTCTCAGTAGGCAATTTTTTTTCAAACGCGTTTTTTCAATCTTTGGTTACTATTTAAAAGTTAAAAAGGTAAAGGATGCGGCACTACATCCCTAAGACCCCAACCAGTGGTGCTGATCTCCGTCTCAAGGCCCTTCAGCCAGGTGCAATGGGGGGATGTGATGATTTGGTTACTATGAACTGTGGTTCGCTCTTTACTAGGTTGCAGCTACTGCTGCCCCTATGATGTTCAACCACGTCATTTACGGTGGGTGAAATCACATTAAACCATAACAGAATGTTGTTTTCTCTTTTTATTTTAATCGACTTGATTTCGGTTAAGCCCCATTCACAATAAAATTTTATTAGAGCCTGAAAAATAGCCCGTTCAGAAACTTGGTATTAGCTGAAATTAGTGGTCAGATTTTACCATTTGTAATGGATAATTTAAACACTGAAATCATCTAATAGGCTATTGTAACTAGCTTATCTATTTGTCAGATCTAACATAGTCCTTGTTTATCATTTCGTACAATTATTTTAAGGCTCTGGCAAGCTTCAGCAGCTCCTCGCAATATTTCACTTTTTTTCCACTTTTCTATTTATTATTTATTCGTCTTCCTGTTTGGATTGCTATGGAGACGCTTTCGTATAATCTCATCACCTGATTCATATTCCAGTATTTATTCTTTATTTTTGTTTGCAAATTTGAATTTGTCTTGGGTATTAACGAATCAGAAGAATCTACGAAACATTCCTTTTGGTTTGGCTTTGACTAAGTTCAAATATCAGTTTCGGTTTGTTTTCACTGGTTTTATCGATATGTTATGGAGGAAATGTGAAGCAATAATTTTTGTCCGTTTAAGTTTCAACTTCTCTCTTTAATTACCTCAAAAAAACTTTGTTTCTTTAAAATTAATTTAAAAATCGGTTTAGCTCTCAAATATGGACTCGAAATAGAAACATACAGAAATCTGAAAATCAGTGTATCAAAAAATACATAAATCTGGGATTGCAAGTCTCTTATTTGGTCCGTTTTCCGGGTGGGAGGGGAAACAACCTGTTTAACCAATTAGATACAAGCTAGTCCCTTGTGAGGTTAGTCAAAGCATTTAGTTAAGATTCCTTACATAGGTTCCTTAATAAAAGATTCTTTATATAAAAAAGTTTTTCACTACTATAATCCAAATATGAATTCAAAATAGGAACATGCAGAAAAAAGTGTTGGGGGAAAGGGCCTTTTCATAGGGCATATAGCCTCACCCAGAGGGGATGGATAACATCCAGGCTTGGGAGCAAGGCCATACCCAGGATTTTTTTTCGGAGGGGGTTTTACTCAATTTTTTTTTTGGGGGGGGGGGTTACACAAAAAAACTCAAAAAACGCATTTAAAATTTGTTTATGTCCATTTTTGTTACTTTTTTACGAGTCAGACAAACATTTCGGGGGAGGAGGGTCAAACCCCCTAAACCCCCCCCGTCTGGATAGGGCCTTGCTTTGGAGTACTCATTTTGAAAATTAGGCTTAAAATGTACGCTAAGGTGGTATTATATTTCATATTTAAATTAAGTATGTAAATTTGAAAAATCAGAACATAACCCGAAAGGGTACTTGTCAATTAAACCGACCTCGCTAAGTTCTTGGTGTGAGTAAAACCGATTTTCTGTGTCTCCATTCGGAGATAATTAACTTAGTCTCAGGGAGATAAACTACTATACAGATATATTTTAATTAAGTTTTTAATATATAGAGGTGGTTCATGCGTTCTGGATGGCCTGCTTTCCATACTTCTCTGTTGTAGTTTCCATAATTTTTTTTCTAAAGTATTATATTTTCATCGTGTTTTGGTATATTTTATTATGATTGGCCTAACTTCACTTCCTAGGTGATGAGGTCGGTATAATTGACAAGTACTCCCGAAAGACAATATTGTGAATTATAATCTGCCGAGAAACCACTAATCGAGTACAGACAGTCACCTGTAAATATGACTCGGAGACAATCCATTTTAAATTGTAAACTTCAATGCTAAGGATTTGATATTTAAAAGTATGTCTGCAAATAATAGGCTGCAGTCCTGATGCGACGCTGGGGTTGGCAGCCCTAGTGATTTATCACTAATTCTAGTACTTTTTTTTATCCTGCCTAAAGAAAAAATCACTAAATCAGCACTTAAATCACTAGATTATTGAAAAAAATCACTAAAATCTAGTGATCTTTTGTTTCACTGTGTGGCAGCCCTGTGTGACGCGCCATGTATGATGTGTTATAACTTAACTCCCAAACAAAGTTATTAAAGATAGTGTTACTTGTCTGTTAACTAGTACACACTCGAGAATTTGGATCTACGTGGTTGAAACAACTGAGATGCTTGAGAGATAGATAGGATATATATAATTTGGACTGTATATTTTCACATTAGGGGGGGGGGGGTTAATCGTCGTGAGGCTGCATGCAAAATGTAACCTAACCCAAATACCAACTAAATATTTATTAAAATATAGCCACAATGTAGTTTTCCACTGAGCCGAAGCTAATTGTCTCCGTATAAAAACAGCAATAAACCGGTTATTGTCTGATTTTATAGATCGAAATTCTCGAGTGTGTACTAGCTAACAGATAAATACCAAGATAGTCTCTGGGAAATGATTAGCATTACGCAATCTTGGCAAGGATTCCCACAATACAAAAATAGTAATAATGTAATCGCATTCCCACAAGATACAAGTTAAAATGTGTCTGTTTTTAGGGTATTTATGTGTTTTAAATTAAGGGCTTCCCGTACTATCTATTACAAGTGTTGTTATCTCTAATATTGTGATTTTTAATGAATTACAAAACAATGGGAGAAAATGTGAACTAAGCAAGTAAGAGTCACCAGGTTCAATTACAAAACAGGTGGTAAAACTAAAAAACAAAAACAAAGCTAACGCTGGCTGAAACTGGGGCAAGTGTAGGCCCTAAAATGGGCAAATAATTTCTGTTCTGATTGGCTTGAAACTTATATCCTTAAGTCCTACGACTGAGGTGAATCGAGAATAAAAATACAAAATGGAAACAAAGATCGATCTTCACCATAATAAGGCCCAATGAAGGGCCAAAGAACGTTTTCGCTCTCCACTTGTCATAGAAATTTAAGAGGGGCCAGGAACATATCCAGGATTATTGTTTAGGGGTGGGGGTAGACTTTTGGGGGGGGAAGCAAAAACTTTAAAAATGCATCAAAATTTGTCTTTGTGCATTCTTGTTACGTTTTTACGAGTCAGACAAATATTTCAAGAAGGATTTAATTCAGGTGCCCCGCCCCCTGAATACGCCATTTGGAGGGACCGCTTTTAGTGAAAATTCAAAATTCTAGAACATGTTATAAGAACCAAGGTTGATAAGGGCAACGAGCCTCCTTCCCATGCCTTTTTCTTCTATTTGACCCTCTCAAATCCTTGATAGTATCAGATCAAAAATTCTTAGATAGCCATTTTTGTCTAGGTTTAATAAGCGAGTCACAAGAGTCGAGATAATAAGAATAAGAAATAACTGAAATCAAGAAAACTATACCATAGTTGTCACCTTTGTGTGTGCTGGAACTTGACATGTTGGAGCCGTACTAGTTTCAGCATTAATGCTTCCAATCTATGTCTTTCATAGGTTTCAATTTCAGTTTGAAGGTAACATTTTTACTTTCAAAAATGTAAAAATAATTTATATATATAATAATTAAATTTCATGATATTTTTGAAAAAATATTTAGCCTAAGTTCTGCATTCGAAAAAGGATAAAAAACTAAATATTGGTTTAGCCGACATTGGTTGCAAATTATCCAGTTAAATTCTTAGCAGAATTGCCACCTCTAACACGAATGTGCTATTCTAGCGCTATTTCATCATGTGTAGCCAGGGCCGGATAAAAGACGATTAGAACGATTAGGCCGCGTGCTGCCATTAAAATGAATTTGCCTCCATACAGTTTTATCCTCGCTTTTCTCGATCATTCGGTAAATGCCCTTCCGTAGAATTTTTTCTGGAAATCAAAACACGCAAAAAATAGCCCTCAGGTATTTCCTCCGGAACATCTCCACATGCAAAATTGAGTTGGCAAAGACAATGTAAGACAATTAAAAATAGTTTCGCATAAAAATTCTTTCAAATTCCCCCAGTGTAAAATTATCTCTGGAAAATTCCCCCCCCCCAGAAAATTGCCTCCCCTGGGAAGATTCTCCCGATGGAAATCCACCCCGAGCACAAAATCTTCCCCCCTGAAAAATGTCTGTATGCTTCCCAATAACAAATATTATACGTAAACAATGAGCAAATTTCATAACTTACACACCTTTACCCACGGACTGTAGGGGTTATTTTACCGCTAAAGACACAGTTATTTGATCTTTCAACTATACTGAAAAAAATGGCTATCTCAAAATTTTGACCAGAAAACTTCGGCGAATAAATGGGGGTGGGAGGGGGCCCAGTTGCCCTCCAATCTTTTTCGTTACTTAAAAAAGGCACTAGAACTTTTAATTTCCGTTTGAATGTGCTTCCGCTTGAATCTTCTAGGATGATTATTTCAATACGACCACCCGCGAAAAAAACAAAACAAAAAGAAAACACATCCGTGATCTGTCTTCTGGTAAAAATAGCAAAATTTCATATTCTTTTATATAGGAGCTTGAAACTTCTACAGTAGGGTTCTCGGGTACGCTGAATCTGATGGTGTTAGTTTCATCAAGATTACTTGAATTTTAAGGGGTGTTTCCTTCCTAATTCAAAAATCAGGCACATTTTCTCAGGCTCTTAACCTTTGATTGGTAACACTAAACTTGATGAATCTTATATATTTGGAATGATTAAAATAAGCTGATTCTTTTGATGTATCTATTAATATCAAAATTCTGTTTTTTAGAGTTTCAGTTACTATTGAGCCGACTCGTTCCTTACTTACATTTCATAACCACGTACCACTGTTTGATAGTGTGAATATTCAATTCATCAGTCGAAATTTCTCTACGATAGTTGTCTTTCAACGCTGTAAAGTCCGTGGTCGCGATTTACAAAGGGGATATTTCCCTATATTACCTACTGATATTACCAGTGATTTCACTAAGATCTTCACATGCAATGTATGCATATAACGTTCCATACAAGCTTTGATCTCACTATAGGCTTATATACTGATACCCTTGAAAGTACCATGTCTTAAAATATATGTGGTTGCTGTAACATTGAAGGAAAATATTTCGTGTCAAAACAAATTCTTTTAGCCCCCCTCCCTTGGGTATCATGAAGTGGTGTCCCTATAAGAGATCCTACTATTTTTAGTTTTTTTTTTTATTTAAAAATAAACTTAAATCATAATTCCAATTAAGAATCGAGAATTTGAAACAACCATGATTGCTAGTGATAGCCAGCTCCGATTCCGTATCCTGCATTTGCTTTAGCGCCCTGTGCAGCAGCCAAAGCCTTATTTGCTGCTGCTTGTGTAGCTGCTAGATCAGACAAAGCTGCTTGCTGTTTATAAGCCAGAGCCTGGGCGTTTTGTTGAGATTGATAGGCCATTTGAGCTTGTGCAGCTTGTTGCTGTATCGCCGCCTGAAGTACAGCAGCTGCTTGAGCAGCATGGGCTTCTGCAGCCTTTGTTGCTGCGGCGAGGGCTTGTGCCTGTTTCAGTGCTTGTACTTTAGTTGCTTCGGCAGCTTGAACAGTCTAAAAGTAACAAAGAACCGATCATTTGCTTTACTAAATAGCAGCAAAATGACAACCATGATGAATAGTTTAAGCATCAAAATTCAAAAGGTAAAAAAAAGTGAAAACATCGCAAGTTTTCTTAGGAGTAAATGAAGTAAGACTAATGAGTCAAGAAAGGTGCCATGTTGGTGCAATCAGTTTTTGATACATTTTGAAAGTTGAGCATTCGTTATATTCACAAAGATACACCTCAAGTATTTTGTTAATGCTAAAGACGATAACCAGTATTAAACATCAGAGGATTTTAGCTCTGCTGTTAATACTCCACGGCCTAAGGCCCCGTCATTATAGAAAAATGTCACTGTATTTACATTTTGTGTTAAGTTACTACTTACAAGCAGGAGCGTCCCGAGCCTCAGTTCACGGGGGGGGGGGATTACCGAATCGCTACCTGATTTATGCCGAATTTTCTGCAGAAATCAGGAATTTTGCTAAATTTCTACCGATTTTGCAAAATTTCTGCCAAAGTTTTCGCATTCGGAAAAAATGTTATCAAATCCCAAAAGGGGGGGGGGGCTGCACCCCCCCCCCCCCCCCCCCTCCCAGGGTGCCCCTTCTTACAAGTTGGATTTCTGCATATCTTTGATCTGGGGCTCCTAGTGTCTGGAGAGAGAAACGACCACTGAGTCTGATTTTGAAAGAAAAAAATTCAATGTAAAATTTAACATAAATTAGCGTTTCTGCAAAAAGCTGCACTCTAACCTATAGGTGGCACTAGGGTCAAAAGACTCCAATAAAGATTTGAAAACAACTGCTATGTTGTCAATTCTCACTTACCTAGAATCTAGATAACAGAGCATGCCCCAGCAATCAAATTTTAAATACTTGGATATACATTATTTATATTACATTAGGGTCTTTGGTCATAAGAATTTCAACCAAGAACTCACGACTCAACTTCTAAACAAACAAACTTTGATGGAGGATTGACGAAAGGAAAGTTCTGTCAATAAAGCTATCGCAGCACTTTGGATAACTGCTCATAGTTCTGAACAAAAGCCGGATCGAGGAAGTGAGAAAAGATAAGACAAAGTTGAAGAAAACACGACGAAAAAATAAATTAAAGCTAATTTAAAAATTTAGAGTAGATATTTCAAAACCAAAATCTGTTTTTAGATTTATCAAAGGTTGACACAAACCATAAATTGTAACATTAAAAAAAAAGTTCAAAATACCTAATGCTAGCCAGAGCGAATTGTAGTGTACCTGAGAAAAACCAGCTCAAACGTCATCTACCCATACAGAAATATATATATTTTTAGATATATATTTATAAAAAATATATATTTTTCAAAGAAGCTCATCCCATATAAGTATTGTTCCACCACGTCATTTACTTTGGGTTAAATCACATTAAACCAGAAAAGAATGGTTTTCTTGTCTTTTGATTTTAATCGACTTGATTTCGATTAAGGCCCATTCATAGTGAAATTTTATTAAAGCCAGAAGTTAACGCCGTTTAGAAACTTGGTATTAAGTGATTCTAATGATCAGATTTTGCTTTTTTCATGGGCAATTTAAACGCTGAAATCATCTAATAGGCTACTTTAATTATGTTTTTGTTTCAGATCTTATATAGTCCTTGTTTTGCTTGCCGTGCTAATACTGTAATTCTCTGGCAAGCTCCAGCAGCTCTTTGTAATATTTTATTTCTTATTTATTCCACTTTTATTTGTTCTTCTTCTTGCTTGGACTGTGATGGAGATGCTTTCGTATAATCTTCTCACCAGATTCAAATTCCGGGATTTTTTTTTCTCTGTCTTAATAAGGTTTGGGCATTAGTGAATCAGACAATTCTATTAAATATTCCTATTGGGTCAACCTTGAATAAGTTCAGAACTTCAGTTTGGATCGATTCAGTTCTGTTCTGTTTTTTCATCTATTGTGAACGAACTTGGTTTAAACTGATTCCCGAAATTAGCGCTAGCTAACTCTCAGTACTAGTGGAATATAATTGTTATTAGGCTTTTATAAACAAAATACAATTACTCAATTTAAGTTGCGAATTTACTCTTTTAAGCTATCCAACCTTATTTATAATAATCTCAGTTCTTTATGGAAGTGTGTAACTAAATGTTGGCAACACAAAACATATGGCTTAATAGCAAATTCTTATTTTTCTTTTTATCAATAAATATTGTCTCTCCCTGAAGAAACATTCAATTGTCCCAGTTCATTTACAGATGGCGGAAATACGTCCGGATTTGGCAATCCATGCGGAGATTCCGTTTCCCGCACCGATTTCGTCTAATCAGGACTGATTCCTGGCAAGATTTTTAAAAGAATAAAAACATGACTATGGAGCATCAAAATATTTATTATTTCAGACTAAATTTCTTTCTCTTGTGTCTTCTATGCCTCCTTCGCAGTATAGGGACTAAAGCGAAAGTCAATTTAGCCAATGATCTTCTTTTAGAACTTTATCTTCATGCACGCTGATGCATTTATTTGAAAAAATGGCCTTAAAACATAGCGTTTTCTGAGCCATCGTTCGAAAAGATACGGACGGATTTCCGCATGCATTTCCGCAATGTGTAAAGGAACCATGACAATTAGTTCAGAAAACAAAACAGAAGGGACAATAGCTACCTGTAAAATAGGATAATTATGGTTAATTTAAGGTTTAAATTTTGCTCTTTAACTTCATTTGGAAAAAAACATCCTTTTTTCTATTCAGTAAAGTAAAATCAACATTTCAGACTAGGGTTTTAAAGAATAGATGAGTTTGTGGTAGCGAACAGTGCAAAAAGGCGTACGAAAAGGCACCCTCATCAGTAATAGCCAAGATAAAAAAAAAAAAAAACAGAAACAAATTTTAGAAGCAATATATACATCATAAGTCTCCATTTATGAATCTCGAATAATGCTGATTCCGGAAACTTTAAATTTGAAGTTAAAAAAAATGTGAAGGTAATGTGAAGTTTAAAGGTAAGTCATTAGCCCAAGTACATTTTGCCTCTTTTCAGAAATAGGAAGAAACATTCCCAAAAAACATTCTGATAATGATGAGAATAATACTATCAAATTCAGAATGCCAAAGAACCCCTTAGAGTAATCCCAAAGAACCCGTTCTATGCAAAACTAGCTTAAAAAAAATGCAAAATTTCATATTTTTAGCATAAGTAGGCTTTGTGTTCAATTTTTTTGGTTTTGGCTACTTTTTTCACGAGAAGTGCTTGTTTGAAACCATAAGTCGACGAATATCAGAAAAGATTTTCTACTAATAGCTATGGAGTTTCCTTCAAATTAAACTTCGGAGCAATTTCAATTTATCCAGTTCGGCAATGTGAAATGAATTTACTAATTGTTCCTTTTTCTTTTCTCAATATCGGTTCCTGTGGTATTATGTTACCACCAAGTCGTCTAATTAATGACTTACTATAGAGTCACATTACTAGAGACAGAATTAAAACTAATTGATCTACTGATTAAAAAAAATAAAATAAAAATAGCTATGGTTGATTAGCAATCGTAAAAAAAAGCTTGAAGGTCTGAGCCAAAATGCAAAGAAAACGAAAAATATGCTTTAAAACTGTAAACATGACAGCATAATTCCCTGATCATTTTATTTTGGAGGATTCTTTGAGGTCTTTTACAGTCTTGCCTTGGGGTATCATAGTACGATGAATAACTAAAGGGATAGTAGATCATTCACATAAAATGCAAATACTCGTCATGATTAGAGCTTGAAACAGCTTTGTCTACACCACAGGCATGGTAAATTCCATTATATGCTATTAGGTGCAATACTAGTTAGTATGCATGTACATATTGTGTACCTGAGTTGCTTGGGCGGCTTGAGATGATTCTGCAAAAGCAGCGGCTTGTGCAGCCTTTGCAGCTTCGGAAATTTGTGCTACTTGTGCTTGTTTTGCTGCTAATGCTCCTTGTGCTTTTTCAGCTGCTTGAGCTGCTTGATACGCTAATGCAGATGTTGCTTGCTGAGCTGCTTGAGCGGCGGCTCCATATTGAGCCCCTTGGGCAGCCTTTGCTTGATAAGCTGCTTGTTGTGCTACCACTGCTGCTCCACCGTATCCTCCATGCCCGACGACAGCTCCACCAAACCCACCAACAGAATGGCCGTAGCCACTACTAGCAACAGCATGTCCTCCATAAGCTCCAATCGCGTGCCCTCTTTTGACCTAAAAATAATAATACTACAATCCACATTTGCAGATAAATGTCTCTGCAGTATTCACAGGAGAAGCAGGTGCAAACGGTATATTAATTTATTGTTTTTACCATAATAGTAAATACGCTGTCATAGCTTAAGGCCTTTCGTCCAAAACTTTTTAACTTCCATGTATTTTCTCATTAGTGGCGTTTTTTTTTTGCGTGGTTGGTTCCGTGGTTTAATCGTGTTTTGCCATTTTTGCGTTTTTGACAAAACACGTAACAGCATGTTCTAACAAAACTTCGTTTTTTTGCGAAACACGAAACATAATGTTGCCTGTTCGACTGTCTGTTTCCTCAAACTTGGAACTTGCTCTTTGTGCGTGTTGCGTGTTCGATTGGTCCCTATCCAGATAGAAAAAAGTTATCTGTAGATGACAAAAGAAAGGATAAGATGGAAGGGAAGAAAATGGACATAGATCCTGCTGAATATGCGTTTTTGAATAGAGGCCAAGGTGAAACATATGTGTACAAGAAAACAGGCAAGTAAAAAGCTCAGAATTTTTCCACATGTTTCCACAGTTTTGAATATTTTGCCACTTTTCCTAAAATGCGTTTTTAGACGTTCAACCAGGAACATGGACAGAGAACACGAAAGCGACAAAAACTGCGTTTTTGGGCTAGAACATGAAACTTGGAACATGAACCATGAAACACGGAACTTCGAAAAAAAACGCAGCTATTGATTGGCATGCCATTTCACCGACGTACTTGCAAACCAAGGTAGGTGACAATGATGGCGTCAATTCACGAGAATGTAGGCAGGGCAAAACTATTTTTCGAAGGCTTTGGGGGCAATTTTGCTGTTTGTTGGTTGTTTTTTTTTTTCAATCTTTTAAGTTAATATACAAAAAAGGTGTTTTTAAATAAAAATACCAAATAAAATGTATTTTTCAATGAAGAGCGAGAAAGTAGGAAGGGCCAAACTATTCTCAAAATCTTTGGGGGTGATTTTTTTTTAATTTTTTTAAAATCTTTTGTGTAAATGTACACAAAGGAATTTATCAATTAAAATACAAAAAAAAACATTTTTTTCAGAATTCAGGGGGGGGAGGGGTATAAATTCTAGGGATAAACTTACCCTTCCTGTCTCCCCCAATTGATGCCATTGAGTTAAAATACTATCGTTTAGACCTACTAGCTACATGGGACCCCTTCTACCACCTGCACTTAATTATTGTGATTATGAGACGGTTTGTAAACAAATAAACTGATCCTTAGTATATTCTTTTCAACGCATTTTTAAAATTAGAAGAAGAAGAAGAAGACGTGGTGAAACTACAAATTAATAATTTAGGCCCTATGAATATGGCGTCAACAAGAGAAACCTTTAGCAAGTAAATATTAAAGAAGACTTTTTAGGACTTACAACATTATTTGAAGGAGATATTTAGCTAAAATTGAGATATATTCTTAATAGTATTGATTTTTCCAAAGTTATAATTCGAAAGAATGTGTACCAACTATTTTAATTTTTATCCCTGTAGATATCAGTGAATTGTAGATTTGCTTGAGAATTAACTAACTTAATGAAAATATGCTCTTGGCAGCTTTACGTTTCCGTTTTCTCAAGATATAAGTAAATATTTACAATACATTTTTGATAAATACTAACAAAATCCTTTATCCCATTGCGCTGTCACAAAGTAATTACTACACTATATGTCACAAGATAACTTATTTAGTTTAGTTTAATGGAGAATCTTCCTACAAAACTAAAAGAAAAGGGCGGAGCCGAAAAAAAAAACGCAATTACGCTATATGTCATAAGAAACTATGCGTCACACTACATATGTCACATGATAATTACTAATCTATTTTATTGATGAATCTTAGAGTTATTTTAATAATGACTAACTTAAATCAGCATATAATCAGCAGTATTAAATTTCAGTTAATCTACAATTAAAAATGATTTATTTAGTCCTTAAAAAGCTGAAGTATAAAAATTCCAGAGCTAACGTTTTTTTCTAAAATACAGATAAAAAAAAAAACTCCATCTCCCCGCGCATTAAGTTTTAATTCCTACAAATTCAGTTTTTGAATTTGGACTTATATTTTTCCAAAATATAAGAAAGAAATATAAACAGGTGAAACCATCCCTTTTTTTATTCGACAGTTTTCACAATAAAATTCAGCTCAAAATCATCAAAATACTGGCTGTCTTTTTGACATTTTCTTGGCATAGGAAAACGATTACAATGATTAGCTTTAAAGAACCAAAGACCAAGATTTTCCAAGATTCTTCTTTGGGTTGCTTCAAATTATGAATTTTCATATGGCTAATGCCGTATTTCTGTCAATGTTACCACGTTGAACCGCGATTATAAATAAGCATAACTAAGTTAAATTTGGCGATTTTTATTCCGAAAAAATGCATACATTAACAAACTGTAATTCCACAAGATATTGTGGAGTTCCCCTTCCTGAAGTATGTGGAGTTCCCCTTCCTGAAGCCTATAACTCACTCTAGATAGGAGCAAGGGGCAAGTTAAGCCTGGAAATGTGTACGGTGGTGGTGGAATTTAAAACCATAAAGCCGGACCCGCCATCCTAGGTGGCATAGAAAATACTTCAACACACCTCAGAGTGGTGAAGGGGTGTAAACATTACTAAGCTTCATTCCAAGCAAGGTGATGGCTATCACGCTCCGGTGCCCGCTAGACTGGGGACATTGCGGTTGACTCTACTCCCAAGAAACATCGGTAGATGTCAGAGCAAGAATAAGAGTTATAAATAAAGCTACGGCGTTCCTGGCAAGTGACGCGACCCCCATATTGGCGCGGATGTCTAGAAGAAGGCAGGCCAACCATGCTAGGGTATTTCCTTGAAGGCGAAGCAATTTCGAATATTGTGACGAAGATAAAAAATCAACAAGCCATATTTATATGAAAATCAACAACAGTCATAAATAAAGCAAAATCAAGACTAACTATTGGTTGTTGGAACGTTAGATTTTTCTAACAAAAATCTAAGCAAGCTCTCCTTGTACATAAGAAAAAGAAGTGCAGCATTGATACATTATGTGTTTCCGAGACCAGAACCTCCGATTCTGTGGCTCTGCAGGAATTACAGAAGACAAAACGCTAAAACAGTTCCACTTTTTCTACTCTGGAGTAGACGATAACTTGGAATTGCATGGCGTTGGCTCCATTATGAACCAACGAACTCGAAATTTACTCCTTCAGTGGACACCTGTTTCTCTCAGACTGGTCAGGATTAGACTTAAAGGAGGCCCTGTAAATGTGTCGATTCTTTCCGCATATGCCTCTTCCTCTGATGCTGCCGCTGCTGCTAGGAATTAATTATATTCATATTTGCAACAAGTGACCTCTTCAACTGCAGTAAAAACGTCCTGATTGTTGGTGGGGACTTCAACGCGAGAGTTGGTCCATCTGATTAGACCACCATCCAAGTCCTTGGAAATTTTGGACAGTGACACAATGCAAAAATTGACAAAGACTGGTAAACTATAATTTGATGAATCATTCTGCTTTTCACCAACACCATATTCTGGCACGAACCAATCCATCTTTTGACTTCGCACACCATTATGACGGTGTTACTGAGGCACAAATTGGCTTGCCTGTATTGAACTTGCCTTCTTATAAGGTGGGGACACGGGCTCAAAATCGTGATCTGGTCACAGGCTTGTCTTTACAAAAAAAATGCTGCGTCTTGCAGTTTGTAGAAGGAACAAACCAAAAGCCCGAATTGACATTGGTAAGCATCAAAATAAAAAATTTCGGCAAACACTATAAATTGAGCTGAAGAACCATTTTGATACCCTAAATGAGAATAAGGACAAAACCATGATAATAGCGATGAGAATTTGAACATCACTGTTGGAAACAGAAAAGAAAGCATTGGATTACCACCGCAACCATGTCAATAGTCGGAGAGCCAAGAAAAAAGAATGAGCGCCCCTAAAGATGTTATGAAAAAATTACTCAGAGAGTTCAAATAATCTGATCCTTTGGACATGCTCGAAGTTTGAAAAGAGACTGATGTGTCGTTGGAGAAAGGAGCACACACCAGTGACACCTGAAAGCTTTACGAAATTCTCAAAGAATCAGAAGTAAGGAAGTTGCAGTGTCTAAAGTTGCCAAAGACAGATCGAGAAAAATCAATAGCTGTCAAAAGGAGTGTTTAGCAAGATGGAAAGATCACTTCAAAACTCCACTCAGCCCATCCTTATCCACTGCTCCCAGTCATTCCAACCTCCCCCCCCCCAATTATTCAAAAGAATCCATATGGCGTCGAGTTGGCAGCTTCGGCAATATCAGAAATACCCAAAACGATTAAGGCCCCGAAGAATTACAAAACCCCTGGCAAAGATGTTTTCCCCCGGAACCTTACAAGCAGTGTCCTAAGATCACTGCTGAACAGCTGCATGGTATGATTGAAAAAGTGTGGAGGATCAGCACTTCCCCAATGGATTGGAAGACACCCACTTCAATGGGGCAAGGGAGAAAAGAATATGTGAAAACCAAGCCAGTTCCCGTCTGGGTAAAGATTACACCAAAAATATTTTTGCATTTTACCTCATAATATAGCAGTTCAAAAGGCACAATTTGCCCCTGATATTTCTTGGCTTCATTGCCGCCTTCGACTCGATCAATCACGAAAACCTTGAAAAATTCTACAGAAATAGGGAATGTCCCTGAAATTTGTTAAACTGCTTTAGGCATACCGTTAGGAATAATTGAGCTGAGTTCAAGTTTACCAAGAAGAGACCGAATAACTATTGGTTGAATTCGGAGTAACGCAGAGCTGCCTCCTGTCCCCGACTCTGTTCAATTACTCTGCTGACTGATTGCTTGAAAATGCCTTATCTTCTCATCTGGAAATTCAAATTGAACAGAGCTTTTCACTTGCAGACCTTGACTGCGCTGATGATGCCAGAATTCTCTCAGAAACCAGAGAAAGCCCAATCTATGCTAGAGTATGTTGTGACATGGAAAGATCTTAGTGGCTTGAAAATCAGAACAGGGAAGGCAAAATTTACGGCAATAAATTTGTATTAATAGATTTTTACATGTCGATATCTAACAAAGATGGTAGAAACCACTGGCAGTCTTTGCTTCCCTCAGAAACCACCTGTCAAATCGGCACGAAGTTAGTTTGGGCCCTAAAGTCCGAATTTACGTGGCTTAGCTTTGGATCATCCTTTGTTACGAATGCAAAACTTTGTCAGTGAAGCGATTTCATGAAAATGTGCTGAAGGTGTTCGAGCATACCCATCTGTGGAATATACTCAGGATACATCTGCGTAACCACATATCAAACGTGGATATAGACGAATATGTGACATCAATTTTACCGTTTTCAGGGTTGTGCTTATTTTATAAGCTTTAGCTAATGTATGATATTATTAATAATATTTCTCCAATGTGTCTACGTCATATGTTTGAAACAGCTGCTGATGCCCATGGTCATTTAACGAGACAGGTTGGTATGTAGAGAAGGCCGATTAGAGTGTTTGCGAGGTCTGATTTCTGTGCTCGTCATATTCTTCCGGTGCTGTGGTCTCAGACGCCATCTTCTATTAGGGATGTTAGTAGAGATGCCTTATTGACTCCGATCGCCCACCCCTGCTGCCACCT
>JAQQPU010007648.1:0-28222 GCA_029168905.1 Artemia sp. Kazakhstan ARC1039 | reverse complement strand
TATATATATATATATATATATATATCACTCCTTATTGTTGTTATTCATTTCACTTGCGAACATGGATACCGGTGGATGCTGGACTTTCGAAGTGCTTTTTTTTGTTATGAATCTATTTGTTGAATAAATTAATTGATTGATTGTGTGACTGGTCGCCCGGCATTCTTGATAGACAGAACGACACAGCCTTTATATCTTTTATCAATCATGGTATACCTAACAATCCCTAAATTCCATACTCTCATAAGATACGTAGATCAGCTGATTGTTTGCTGCGACTGAGTTGGACACCTCTCCCAAACTATATTAGTGTGTATGTCCAGGGTGGCATATACGGTCTTTTTGGAGGAAAATCATAACAAACTTTTCTTTACTTACACAATAATTATTTAAAAAGCCCTTCTTTAAAGAAAGAAAAACGATTCAATTTTAAATTAATTCCTATAGATTTTATCAAGCTTATCCCAAAACGCTGATCGCCAAACTAATTGTGTCAGTGGGATGCAAGTTCCATTCAAATTTATATATAAATTAATTTTTTTATTCCATCCTCTAGAAAAGGCTACGAAAACATTTGAAAGAGCAAATGACCGTGGCGCAATCTATTTGATTACTTAGAGAGCGTAGTAGAACTTCAAATTTCCTATCCAAAGGAGTCTTCTTCCAACATTCAATGACAAATGGATTGGTACTTTTCGAAATTTGAAATTTCGATGATTGAAGACGGTTCTATGCCCATAGACATGTTGAATTTGATCGCACAGTTTTCATTAAATTCCCCCTCCTTTTCTAAAATTATAAAATGGCCTTATGCCAATTATTTTTTATAACTTTGAACTAAAATCGCCTTACATATTTGAAATCTGATTAAGAAGTAGCCTAAATTCTAAAGGTGCATTTCAAAAATGAATTGAAGAAAACAAGATTTTCAAATGAATATACAGAGCAATCTTAGTACTTAAAACAAAATAAAATGATACTACATATAAGAAGGCTAATACTATACACTAAAGTTTGACCAGTGCTTTTAGAATTTGATTGCTTAAACAAAATACTTGTGAAACTAAGCGAGTCCTTTCGTTCTCATAGCATTGTGATAGAAAAATTAAACTTGTCCTAACTTCTTTTGTTTAATCGCTCATTGATGAAGCATTGAGATAAAAACTCAAACTTTAGCAAAAAGATCGAAAGGCCAAGAAGGACATCTGCCCTCGTAATTCATTTTCTCCGTTCTAATTTTTAACTCCGCTCTTTGTATCATTTGAGAATTTTCTTTCCAGTTGATTTCTATTCGTTTTTAATTCCATATTCACGATTATCTTAAATAGGGAGAGGGGGCTGCTATTCATCACTGGACCACTGGAATCGTAAGTAAGTTAAGATTTGATTTTGTTTGTGTCACAGTAAGTCAACGTTCAATTTCCGTTTCATAATCCAACGGACGTGTTGCTCCCTCAGTAAGCTACTGCTGCTCTATGTTTAGTTCAAATCTATTCCTCCAATTAAAGGATAGTTAGGCAGTACATATCATCCTCCTCCCCATTTATCTAAAGGATCTCACGCGAAATTGTAAACACTTGATCTTAAAACATATTTCTTTACCTCCCCCCTTCCCCCATTTAAGTCACAGGAAGGTTAAATCAATAGCTTTGATTAAAAAAAACACAAAAAAAAACACAAAAACCAAATAAATAAACGAACACACATTTGTAGCCATTCTTCTCAGGAATAATATGAAATCTTGATTTTTTTTTTCAGTAGACTTAAATTCTCGGATCTCGGGTTCTCGTGCTTTTCAAAAATTTGACAAATTAACTTCTGTCCAGATACCCCCCCCCCAGTAGATCTTTGGAGATGATACCCCCTTTTCTTCTAATTAACCACAGTTTTGTATGTGAAACTTTGAACTTGACAATGGTTACTTATTGAGAACCACCATAAAATAAAAAATTCCAATAATAAATGCAAAACGAAATAGAAGACTGTTATGAATGCTAACAAAGTACCGGACAGAGTTTTGATTTAAGAAGCAGAAATTTCTAACTTCTTTAATATATTAAAGTCCTCTAACTCGAACCACTTGCTTGCTATGTCCTCATCGAAAAGGTTAAATACCAGAAAACAAGAGCCCTCTTTACAGGATTAAGAGCCAGTTTACTCGAGTTTCAATGAATCCTGCTTCACTGAGACCCGAAAACGCTTTCTTTTAAGATGGTCAAATCAATTTTTCAGCGAAAATTCGGCGTAGGCCTATTTGATGACACTATCTTGAGTACGGGTAAGGTTTGACGGCGTGAAAAAAAAAGAACAGCTAAGACTTTCCAGCCATAGACGGAAAAAAAAGCAGTTTAGAGTATTGGATGCCGTAGCTTTAAAGGCTAATGAACGATTGTGTTACGATATGAATGTCAGTTGTAGAAATGCAAACTGGCTTGGGTACTGTTTTATTAGCTCGATGCCAAGCGATATTGTATAGCGAACATGATAAAAGAAACTAGTCGAGCAGGTTATTTCAACGAAGAATTGCTATGATAAGCGTTACAAACAGTGGTTTCTCATTCCGTTTACAATATTTAAACTTTAGTTTTTAGGGGTTGAAGGGGCAAAAAAAGGTACCTAGGTTAGGTTATGTATTTAATATATGCTATGCTTTACCCCCACTCCCCTGATGTGCAAATATATAGCCGAAATTTGTTTCTAAACTATTATATTTTTATCCTATTTTGTTTTACTTCATTAGCATTAACCAAACTTCACTTCTCGCGTGGCATCCAGCTAATAGAACAGTACCCTGGCTTAAAAGAAGCATATAAGTAGCCTAATCAAACCGTCATTGCCCCGCTGTGAACAGCCGATTATGCTTAGAAAAAATCAAAAAGATATTGTCCAAAACTGAGGATTGATTTTGATTTTATTTTTAATAATAAAGGTGTTTGAGTGAAAGGACTCAATTAAAGACTTTTACGGGGATTTAATGACATCAACAAGTGCTAAAAATCAATCAATCAATAAGGCAAGTGTGCAATTTTTACACTGCAAAACCTAACTTTGTTCATCCATGAAACCAACCTAACAAATCAATGTCTAAACAGGTGGCAAGAAGACACAAAAATTTTCACTTTCAATAAAGCGAACAAAGATCACAGATCTGTTTCATGGTCCAGCAGTATAGTTTGCAAACTATTTGCCAGACTGTGAGCCCACACCCACGTAATTGAGCTTAAAAGCTCCAGATTTTCAGGGTTACGTTGATACTACTGGATTAAAAATAAAATTGTCATCTAATGTCAAGTAAACAAAGCATTTAAGAAAAGACAAGAGACTATTATTAAAGTTGAGTGAAATAGAAACGTCAAGAAGTGCACAGGACTGAGTAAAATACAATTCAGACGAATTTAGCTGTGAAGTATACCAAACAAACATCTCAGAAACATTTCTGAGGGGAAGGCGTCATAACATCTAACCGTCAGGAGCACTACGAAATCCTTCATAACATCGACAAAAAAATCCGTCAAAATCACTAACCGTCATAACATCAAAAATTTTAAAACTTTAGTTTTTTGGGGTTTAGGGGGGAAATGTTAGGTTACGTATTTAATACATGCTATGCTTTACTCCCACCCCCCCCCCCTGATGTGCAAATATATAGCCGACATTTGTTTCTAAACTATTATATACTTATTACTATTATATAAACTTATAATTTTTTTTAGATGTTATGACGGTTATGGTTCAGACGGATTTTCCTTTTAGATGTTTATGCCGTTTAGTGCTTGTGACGGTTAGTCGAAATGGTAGCACCCCATTTCTGAGATAGCTTAGTGTCCATGATAAACTGCCGAATTTCAAATTTTTGAGAAATGATTTACAAGATGAGCAGATCTCTTTGGTGGATCTTTTGTCTATTGAATGTCTTTGAAAAGGTTTATTTACTAAACAAAAGGTAGGAAAGATGAGACGACCCATTTCTGAGTACGTCATACTGAAGAATGCCTACATCTAATATTATGCGCTACTAATTGAGTTAACTAGCTCTAGTTCAAACTAATTAAATGGTTTGAAAATTTAGGCTTCTTTTTTAAGTTTCAGACTATTACCGAAGTGTGGAACTTGTATCTAATTTATTTATAATTCCATTACAATCATTCTAACTACGAAGCTGCACATTTAATGACGCGGATAAATCGAAAAACTACGGGATTCGAATCAGTTCAACAATACAATCTGTGCATCGTCATTCGAGTATCGAAATGTTTTATTGCCACAATTGTTAAAATTTTTGAGAGGTAATTTGAAGATAGCGAAGCCTTATTCACCTTTGGGTTGTGCAATACTGACTGAATTCATATTCTCAGTTCAGTGCGTGTTTCCTTAAAGGTTACAAAAGTAAAATAAAAATAGATCACTAAATTTTTTCTTTGCTCGTCTTTTTAAACGGCTACACGATAGTTCCAACTAAAATCGGGTCTTCCGTGCCCAGGCCAGGGCTCTTTAGGATCAAAAATTGTGGGAGTCAAATTTTGGGACCCAAAAGTATCTAAGTCGGGAAGGCAGCTTTCTAATTCTGGTACCGTAACTTAGATGAATTAGTAAAATGGATGGCAGGATAATATATGCTTGCATATAAGGAGCTTCCTGTGATCCGTAAAAACTGTCTCAATCAAATAATTTGTCAATACTGACGAGTTTTTTAATTGAGTTTCGAGGGGTGAGGCTTCTGGGAAAGTTTTTCCCTGCTTCTTTTCTTGTTCAGAATTACCATGGAGAATTTATAGCAAAAATTATTTTGTAAATCTCATCGCTTTACATTTTTATGTCTCGGAGCAAGGGAGGGGGTGTCAGGGGCACTTTGACGATTTGTTTCTAGTTTTCTCCCAACTACATTATTGGCCCATGTTGTCATAGTATAGCGGTTTTAACATTGAATACTTTTATCGGTAGTCTTCATAAATGTGGGGAGTATCATATCACTTTCTACGGTACTTTGATGATTTTCCTGAGTACCAAATTATCAATCAGCATTTTCGATTTCAGATAACTTTAAATTTCTTTATTGCTAAAATCAGCAATCTTCAGTCCCGACATATAGATTCAATGCGGACTGAGCTGGGTGCCTAAGAACGCACTTGAGTTTTATTATTTTCAAAATTGAACATAAGCTCTAAAAACCTTCAGTTTTTAATGAAGAAGTAATTACGATGGCATTTGAAGCTGGGTTTGGATGGAAAAGAGCTGCAGTATCTTAGGGGTGATCTCTGATCTATATAAATTCTTTCTTATTCTTCAAGGTTTATCCTCCCTCTGAAATATGCGATTTTGCGCCAAGCCAACAGCTATAACTTGTACCAAAGGATAATATACTTATCAGTTGCGGTTCTGGCCACTCTTGCGTCCGGGGCAAAATCTTGATTAGCACCCCCCACTCCTCCCCCTGTCTCCCATATAATTTTCAGGGCAAATTTTAACAAATTTTCATTATTAAAAAAATTATTTTTAATTTATTCATTAATAAATAATTTGTTTTAATTAGTTTTTAAATTCATTGTTTAAATTATTTAATTATTATTAATTGTTTTAATTTGATTATTGTTATTTAATTAATTTTAATTGGTTTTTATTTTATAGATTTACTAATTATTTTAATTTATTAACTGCAAAGCAAATTTCAAAAATTGAATTCGGTAGAAGGATATAACCGAATCTCAGCCATAGAATGATAGGAAGACAATTTTCTTATGTTGAAAATTACAACCCTAAAACCGCAGAAAGTAACATGCTAAAAACCTGCACAGGGAACATAAACTTTAATATAAAACAAAAGAGAACCATTCACTATATGCCATTCAAAGAGAACCGTTTAATTTATAAGGTACTGGTCTAGAATCCAGTAACCACACGCAAGTTTCGTAAACGCTAATGAAATATAACAAAATTGGATGAAAATATAATAGTTCAGAAACAAATTTAGACTATATATTTGCACATTAAGGGGGGGGGGGAGTAAAGTGAAGCATATATTAAATTCGTAACCTAACCCCAAAAATTAGTCCCCCTAAACCCCAAAAAACTAAAGTTTAAATCTTTGCCAAGGAGTGACCAACAGCTCACAATGAGCAACGGAAACCTATTTTTCATAGCATCTCGGTCTTTCTCGATGCGCATGGTTACTGGATTCTAGACCAGTACCATTTATAAATTAAATAGAGAATTGAGAGTTGGAGAAGGTCACGCATTGAGGCTACCAATTCATAGCGTCAGTTTTGGAAATTTTTCAGTTCTGAGAATGCTTCTTCGGGTTTGTCATCAAGACTGATTCATATTCATAAAAACTATTATGCCTCCCCCCCCCGCATTTAAATCACCCCGGTATTAAAACAACAATATAAGAAACAAAAACTTTTCTATTTAGCCACTGGCCAATGTTGCTAAATCCTGACCTTGAGAAATTCCGTTTTTCATTGGAAGATTATACAACGAAAATCCTAAAACTTGTTTTATGATAAAGTAAGAATTCCAATATAGACCTTGGTACATCTTTGCGACTTGACAAAAAGGAATTCTTACTAATTATAAAAGAAGTTTCGGTCTTTAATTATCTATTGTCTGTCTGTACTATAAGTAAAGATAAATGAGTAGGGTCAGAAGATATCTGTTGCAACGAAAAAGAATAAAAAAACGTAAAGAAAAGCTTCATGAAAGCAGCGCAATGCACTTTATTTTGAATATTCGTCTTATTCCCACAGGAGTGTCTAAATCGAATATAGACTTTAAAAACAAACCCAAACGTGCAGTGAATCTTCCAGAGCATATGATTAAACTCTTTCATAAAAGATTCACTCTGTGCAATAGACAATATCCATTGTTTAGTTGACCTAAAACAAAGGTATATTTTTTCAGCGAGTAATTTGGCCTGTAGTTGTTTTGAGCATTTATAAGCATTATTATATTAAAATGCCCTCCAACATGGCGAATTTTTATAGTTCGTTATTTGGCAAATAGGGCTGAAAATTCTAATATAAAATATACATTTCAGAATTTTGTTTCATAACTTGACTAATAGTGGCACAGGGATGTACGCAGGGGGGAGAAGGGCACAACATCCTCTGAAATCCTACATTTTCCAAAATTTCTAGGCCCTTCTTATTCAAATTATAAAATCTTAATACTATTTAATTATTGATTATATATTTTTTTTTATTTCCTCCTGAAGTATACACAGTATTCGTTATTGCAGTTTATAACTCGCTAGTGTCTCATAGTAGTTGTTTTCCCTCTTTTTCATGTTCTTTAATTTATTACTTATTTTATCTGTTTTTTTTTTGTGAAGTACCTGTACGGCCCAATCATTCAATAAATTTTATTAGTTCATCCTATATGTGAACAGGAAACTATTAATTCCAACATTATAATTCTTTTATTTACACCAGCCTTTCTATAAGCGTTTTCGCAGCCTTTGTTGCAGGCATTACATAGATTATATTAAGATTCATAAAACATATGCCAGCAAACAAAAGAAAGGAACTACAAGTTTAGTTATCTAATTAAATAATAATCTAGGTTTTGAAGCATATGAAAAAAGAATATGCAGAATGAAAACTCTTAAACTTTAAAGTGGTGACTACTTGAGAGATTTTGGTTCTCATTTAAAACACGCGCTCTTTTTTCAGAAATGAATATCAAGAAATTAAATATCAAATAAAACCATACTAAATAGATGTTTTCTTTTCTAGGTTCATTATGAAGCTGTTTATCATATTCGCAATTTGTTACGTAGCCTCCGGTCAAGTAAAGAGGCTGCATGTGGGTGCGACTCTCAACGGATTGGAAGAGCCCCGACAAAGGCGACTATTGCAAGAGGCTGATGAGCCAGAAATAATAACTGTTCCACGACCAGGAGAAGAATTTGTTTTTATCTCCGCCGGAAATAATCAGAAACGAGGCAGGTTTCTAGAAGAGTCTAAGAAAAAACATCATCAATCAGTTTCGCTATTCCAAGCACCATCATCAGTTGAAACTGGGTTTAAAGGAGTTGACTTAAGTGCTAATATTGCTAAAACAGAACTGAAATCAGAAGCTTCGGAGCATATTTCGATCAAGCCTCACTCAGTATCACTGTTCGAAGCCACTGAATCTTTCGACGCTGGATTTAGAGGAATCGATGAAAGAGTTGACATTATTAAAAGAGAAGCAATAAAAGAAGATTCCAGTGCCACTAAAGGGCCAATCTCTTCACGTACAGTTGTAAAAACCAGTCCCAATGGAAAAGAATACGAATATGAATACCTTTATTATTATGATGACTCTGAGGAGGAGAGTGAAGAAGAATATGACGATGCAGGAGAAAAACAAACAACAACAACAACGACGACGGAATCTCCCACAACTCGCCCAAAAAGGGTCCGCGGTAAAACTACCACAGAACCTACTTCTGAAAATATTCCAAAAGTTTCTAATTCTAGAGGACAATTATTTGTCCAACAGCAATCAGTTTTAAATAAATCACCGATAACAAATTTACGAGATAACTCTATTGCTCGTGCTATCAAAACAGAACCGAAAATCGAAGAATCCTTTGAAACTTCTTCCGAAGAAACAGATTTAGACAAGGATGCTTTCAAAAAACTATCTGTTAATATAGAAAATGATCCTAGCGAGTTAAAAGAAGAAGAAATAAATACAGAAATTCAGGACGATAGTATTAAGCAGAACCAAGCAACCGTACAAGGGATTAACGAGGAACCAGTTAAAGTAAGCCCCAATAGAGAAGATGTCATACAAAAAACTCATCAAGATTCAAAAACTATCAATCCTAATCTAAAAGATAATGAAATCACAGGAACACAAGTGCCTGTATTACAACGAGAAGATGTAAATGATAAGAGAAATGAAGAACTGAATATTTCCAACAATGATGAAAGTAAAGAAGAGCTTATAGGCGAGGAACAACATACTGCAGTAAAGGATGCGGAAATCGCTCACTCGGCACAAGCTCAGGTTGAAAAGGGACTCGACGGTTCACACGATATTAAACCAATGATTATTCACGCTGAAATGATGAATGAAGACGAGTTCAAGAAAAAACAAGAGCAGGAAGACACTGAACCAACAATAAAGCCTTTCGATCTAGAAAACGATATAGCCAAGCCCACTTCGTCAACGCCAGATGAAATGTCAGAAGTTATTCCCACAGAAGCACCTGAATTTGAAAGAATACTTCCTGGGACACGTTTCCCCACCAGAATACAGGCTAAGATAGAAATGATGACAAAAAGCAAAGGCGAGATAATCATAGAAGGATCCGCTGATCAGGAAATGGAACAAGATAGCAATGGACCTGAAGTCCCGTCTTCTCAGAATAGGGAAATGGATGGTCAAAATGAAGAGTTCAAGAAAGAAATTGACGAAATAGAAAGAGAAGCACCTTTATCTAACGATGAAAACCTAGTCGAAACCAACACTGAGATTCAAAGTATAGAAAGAGACGAGACTTTAGGCGACAATTTGCCAAGTAAAGAAATTGGAGGTAGTGAGGCTAGCGACCAGGCTGTGATTGAAATTGTTGCAAAAGCTGAAAAGACAATACTTGAAGCTAAAGAAGAAGCGATCCAATCTAACAGAATAAATGATTCTCGAGCTATTCACAATCTGCTAGTTATTTCCCAAGCACTAAACGATGAAAGAGATGAATCTTCTTCAGAAAAGGAAGTAAAGGATGATCAGAAGTTATCTGAGACAACTGAGACAACTCGACTATCCGAAATTAGAACTCCACTTTCAATCAAACAAACCATATCCGATTCTGATGTTACGGAAGCCACAACAGAAACAACAACTGTAAAAACCAAACGGACTAGATTTGGTGGTATCAGAACAAGAGCTCCATTTTTCATTTCTAGAAGTACAACAAGACAAGCAGATATCCTACAAACCGAAGACGAGGAAACAAGTACAACGACTCGTGCTCCTACAACAAGGTTCAATCGCTTCGGAAGCAGAAGAAAACCAACAAGGACACCAACCAGTACCGAAACTGTTTCTATAGTTGAAAGTAGGGACGACCAAAGTGAGAGTACGACCCAGAGTGTACTAACTGAGCAAACAAAGCAGACACGAGGAAGGTTTCGACCTAGTCTATTTCGTGGCGAACAAAGAAGAAGAAAGCCAATATCTGGTGAAGCAGAAACTGTTACAGTCCCTATCACTTTCGAAATTAAGCGTCAACGTCCAATTTTGCCCACAAGAAACCTAGCCAGAGTCAGTCCATTAAGTAGACGCCAAAAGACTACTACAACGACAGAAGTAATTGATTTACTTGCTGAAATGGAAGCCACAGAATCACCCGAAGAATCAATAACACTTTTTGAATTAAAAGACGAGAATGAAATAATAAAAACATCAACTGCACCCAATGTAATACAGGAGGAAGTTCAAGAAGAAATAACCCTTAGACCACTTAGAAGACGACCCAGTATTACCGTCGGCGATAGATCTAGGAAATCGAATATTAGTCCGGTAGCAGCTCGGCGACTTTCTATTTTAGGGAGGCGCCGTACTACGACAACAATATCGCCAGAGCTATCTGAGGAAGAGGAAGGCAATGAAATTAAAATTGAGGATATTCAAAAAGAAGAGGTAGTTGAACACGAAAGTGAGCATCACCATGAGCCCGAACTTGAAGAATCTGAACCTGAACCTGTTCCTGAAACAACTACACAAGCGACAAGGCTTTCGATTTTAGAAAGGAACAAATTGAGACGCTTTAGTGCTAAGTCAACTTTGTAGATAATTTTATGGAGATCGAAACCCAGTGTTTGATAAGAATATTTATTTATTTTTTTATTTGGAAGTCACCATGTCTATTTTTATGCGCTAAATATAGTTAGTCAGCTACGCAAATTGAATAAATGAATGCAGCTTATACGTTCCAAGTATTTCCATAAGCTAACCTTGATTTCTGTAGGAAGCAAAATACCTAGCTGGGTGATAGTTATTAGACCACGAGATGCTCTAGATATAGTTCAAGAAGACAACGGTGCAGTTTTAGGCAGGGAGAGGATGGGTCCACCGAGTTTAACTCTTGGATTAATAACTGAGAAATGTTTGAACCATCAGACCGCTTTACTCTTTAGTTTAATTATTACGAACGGAGACTTAATTCAGCTGATACAAGAGCTTTAATGAAGTTTCTACCTTAGTATGGTACACCAGATAAGCACATTAAAGTAATCAATGCTATTTACGAGAATAATATTGCTGCGGCTAAGATACGAAGTCGTAATGCGTACCCTGTATGAAATCAAGAATTAAACAGGGTTGTGTCCTATTTCCGTTTACATGAATTTATTCGGACTCTACCGCAAGGAACACAGCACACTGCGGGAGAGCATACTATTGAAGGAGAAACTAAAATTCTCCTGCACGTAGATTATACAAACAATTTTAGTGTCCTAGAGTGATGTGTCCTTGAGTGATGAATATACTAGTAGAATTAGTGAATTTCTAGAGAATTTGAGAGCCCCGGGCACGATAATAGGTTTCAAAGTAACGTTAAGAAGACTAATTCACGCAGACTAGTAATAAATGAGGATGAAAAAGTGACGTTAGGTAACGAAAAAATTGATCAAATGGATAGTTTTACTTACATGGATAGTTTTATTAGAAAATTGGTGGATGAGGTCAAAATGCGAAAAGTAGAATAGCCAATGACAAGGGTGTTTTTCCACTTCGAAAATGTTTGGAGAAAAGGAAAATAGGCCTGCGAAATAATATTAGAATATTAGAAGCCAGGGTAATCACAGCTCTCATGTATGGCTCTAAAACGTGGGCATTTTGAAAGGTAGAGGAAGATTTGTTAATTTTTTCAAGAGGAATTGTCTAAAGATAGTTTTAGGTGCACGTTTGGCATTGTATGTCAAACAATAAATTGTATAGAAAGCGTAGTTCGATCCCACTCACGGCTATAATGAAAAAACTTTTAGGAGCGTGCACAGCCGCGTTGGTCTCAGGATATTTGGTGCTCCTGTAAGCTGTTACTAGCAGTACTAGAGAGTTTAAGAGAGAACCTTACCTTAGATCCGCCTGTGTCACCAGAGGCACTCATGGCATCCACGAGACTTCGCCAATATTTTCTGAATTGGGCAGCTACGTATATATCTTCCCAATCGGGTTGAACACAAGCATGAATACTACGCAGATCAGACTGGTATATTCGTCGCAAAGTGTTTCGAGGTCTTCCCCCTCTTCGGCTTCCGTTTGGGTGCCAATGTAGTGGCTTTTGGGATCTGAGTGTTCTGCATTCGGAGAACATGGCCCAAGTATCTCTACCTCTGAGCTCTAATAATATCAGTCATCAGAGGCTGGTTGGCAAGCATGCGAACTTTTTCATTTGTGATTCTGTCTGACCAATGAATATTTAAAACTCTTCGAAGACAGTTGTTCTCGAATGCAAGGAGTCTTTTCTCCTGTTGTTGATTGAAACTCCAGGTTTCGACAGCGTAAAGGAGGACCGGGATGACGTTGCTGTTGAACAGGCTGAACTTAAGCCGAGTCGAGTAATTGTTCGACTTCCATATGCGCTTGATTCTATTGAAGGCGGCGTTCGCCTGACCTATTCTGGTTATTATTTCTTTGGATGTTGATCTCGTATTCTCCATTATGTTTCCAGGGTACCTGAACTCCACGACCTGTTCAATTTCCTCATTTCCACATCTGATATGAAGTGAGGAATCAGTAGTCGCCAATATTTTGGTTTTGCTCGAATTTGTTATCAGGCCAAGCTGTCTTTGCTTTTTCGCTGACCCTGTTTAGAAGCTCTCGCAGACGTTGCTTGCACGACTGTAGCATTGTAATGGCATCTGCAAAGTCTAGGTCACCAACTGTCACTTCGGCAGAAAGTTTGATACCATCGGTCGCGGAATTGCGGAGAATAAAGTCATTGATTATCATGAAAAGTAACGGCGACAGTACACAGCCTTGTTTGACGCCAGATAGAATTCGAAAGTATCGAACGTTTTTCAGAGGAAAAACGGATTTAACTTAAATAAAGCAGAGACAAACGTACTAAAAACTTATTAAAAACAAAAGCAACAATAAACAGTAAGAAATCAAAAGAAAATTTCGACTCCACATCCGGGAGCCTCTATCAACGGAAAAAAATGAAAAAGAGAAAAGACAAAAATTAGTTAATCATCTAAAGAAAAAGACAAAGAACAACACAAACAAGTGAAAAAAAAAGACAAAACAAATAAATAAAACTCACATCTTAACAAACTTCCAAAATACGGCAAAACTGCAATCACAGAAATATTCTGAATTTTTTTTTAATTAATGCTTTGTTGTTGCTTTTGTTTTTAGTACATTTGTCACTGCTGCATTTAAATTAAACCGATTTTTCTCTCTTAAACTCTCGTAATAGGAAAAGCAGCGTGGTCTAAGAAATTATTTACTAGTAGTACTATAATTAACATAAGAACCATCAAAATTAGTTCCCAATTCTGAGTCATTGACATATTACAAAACGCAAAAAGAAAACGATACGACCACAATATTTAACATGTGCATACGCCTTATGCACCATCTTCCTGATGATTGCAAAATTGTTGATGTTAAGACTTCAGAACAAAACGTTGGGCGTTCAAATTGCAAACTCTATCGAATCAGCATGAGATCTTATCCATTTTGACATAGTTTTAAGGTAAGACGCATTTGAGTTTGATACATAACAGTGGTGGATCCAGGGGGATCGCGGGCTCCCCTAACACCCTCATTCCTTGTTTTTTCCTTTTTTTACTCTTTCTTAAGAATAAATTTGTCAATTTGCCCAACTATTGGCACCTTTGTCACATTGACCTCCCTCCCAAGATTTTGCTCTAGATCCACCACTGATACAGAATTTCCCTTTTTTTTAATTGACTGAGGTATTTCACAAGAAAAACTCAGTATTTAATTCTGGTACCATCACACTAAAACGTTGAAGGTGTTAAAGATAACATTCAGTATTGAAATTCTCCAAGCTTATAGGAAGAAGAGCAGCCTAATAATAGAAATACATGCAAGTTATTTAAAGGAAAAAATGGGGATATCATTAATGTCCATTTAAGCACAATATTTTTCAAGCCCAGTTTATGACCACTTCAATTCTTGCAAACGAATGGAAAAGCATTGTAGCAAGCTGGTTTTATAACAGCAGAAAGAAGTACATTCCAAAAATACCGTAACCAGAACAACTCTAGAATAACAGAGAAAAGTAATGTCTAAAAATGTGTTAGGTACAACCTGCTTAAAATTATATGCTGTCATGCTTTCAAAGCCTTATATTAGTTTTCCTTAGTATACCGACATTTAAAACCATAGACTCAATTTGTAACACATTTCGAATTTATTGTTTTACGGAATTAGCAATCTAGGTCCCGAGTTTTGAAGTCAAAGGGTGCCACCCAAATGAAACCCAACTTTAGCTTAACCGTTTAATTCATGTGTTTCGAACATTTTTCAAATTTCTGAAGATGCATAGCTATGTGGACTTTAAATTACGTCAAATAAACAGCGGAAACTAAATACGGAAACTTTTTTTTGCCAAATTTACGATTTGTCTGATTTGTACCGTTACCATTAGTCAAACCGACCCCCTTCTCTCTCTTCTTACTTAAACAGAGCACACCCTAAACTATTACATGAATTTACAGAAGACGTCCATGTTTCATCGAATGATGCGGCCTTGCCACTTGTCCATTATTTTTTTCATAAGAAGAAAACTCGAAAACCCATTAAGTAATGAAACTATAGTATCTGACAGCCTATAATTCAGCAAAACCCCCATGATTATATTGAGATGGCGCATTAGGCATAGGTGCTGTTTTCCATATTTAAGTTTTTCTCAGAAACTTTCAAACAGAAAAATTATGCGAAATAGGCGTTAAACAGTTGCCATAGAACGCGGATGTCAAAGAAGCCCCAAAAGTCCTTACATAACCTGTTAAAACTTTATGAACTAATAGGCTTAACTGACATTTTTTTAGACAAAATCAAGTACAAGCTTCCTATGTGTTCCCGTCATTCTCACCTCCATATAGTAGCTTATTGTTTTGTGAGCTATACTTAGCATTTCTGATACATTTGTATAAGAAAATGAAATGGGATACAAGTACATTGTTCTGCCAAAATATCGAACAAATAATAATCGAATTATTTTTCGTCGCTACTGAGGAGACCTTGGGAAAACTGCGAATGGAGATTAAAATCAACATTGATTAGGAGCAACACTGCTATCTCAAGAAGCCAACTTTAATTACTGCAGATATACTGATTGAGCCTACAATAAATTCCTTCTCCAATTACTTTCTATTCGAAAGAAAAAAAGAACAAAATTATGCTTCAAGCTATCTAATAAAAGAAAAAAGATCACAAAATTTGGAAGGTTTCCCAACAATTCTGGAATTCACGATTCCCAGCAATCAGCAAACATATCAATGCAACAGAAAAGATCTTATCTCAAAAGGCGCAAAAGGTACTTCAAAGTATCTCTCATTTCCATCCTCGTGGAGCTCAATAGGTTTATCAATGGAGTCTTCAAGTCCGTTACAAACTTCATAAGTTTCAAATGGCAAAGTCGTCGCAATCCTGGAAAGATAAGTCCCATTCATGAATTACGAAAAAATAATGAAAAAAATACTCACATAAAATGTGTACCAGTTCCTATTAACCTCAAGATGAAAGCTGCAAATTTATATATATATATATATATATATATATATATATATATATTTGTGTAAAATAAATAGGGGGATATTGAACTAAATCAGAACACACTATGCGCACCAAGATTGTCAAAATGGAGTATCAGCAATATCCGAGGAACGGCTTACGGTATTCAGTTGAAACGTTAAGGGGATGTTAAGGGTGATGTTGAACTAATAGAAAAGCAATATGTGTATGCTGCTACTATTATTACTATAAATGATACTATCACTAGTGCTACTACTACAACTGCTACTTCTGCGACTATTACTAATAGTACTACTGAAGCTAAGGGTATGAAGGTGAAACTTCGGGGAACGTGGGGACGGAGCATGTTGAACTAAATCGAAACGCTCCATGGGCAATATCAGAGGCAACGCTATAGCGTTGCCTATAGTAAAGGCCATACGGCTCCAATGGTTTATTATAAATTTTTTTTTCCGAGAGGCACTTCATATGGAAGGGGTCGTCGCATAAACTTCAAAGGGGGCTCCTTCGATTGGAAATCGAGAGTTCTAGTGCTCTTTTAAAGAGTCAAAAGTGATCGGAGGGCAACTAGCCCCCCCCCCACGCCCTTCTTTTGCCAAATACATCCGATAAAAATTTTGAGATAAACATTTTTTTTAAAATAGTTCAAAGATCACATAACAAAGACTCCAGTGTCGACACAAGCCCCCAGGGCCCGGAGGCAGTCGTTGTGAGTTATGCTCTGGGGGCATATACGGTTCTTATGGAAAGAATGCTCGTATAAACTTCAGAGAGCTCATTTGATTGGAAATTGAAAGTTCTAGTTCACTTTACATTCCCCGAATGCATCCGATGACAATTTTGAGAGAGCCATTTTGTAAAAAATATCTCAAAAGTAAGATAACAAAAACTCAGGTGTCGACACAACCCCCCAAGGCCAGGGGGTAGGCGTTGTAAGTTATGACCTGGGGGCATATATGGTTCTTCTGGAAGGAATGCTCGTATAAAATTCAGAGGGTACATTTGATTGGAAATTGAATGTTCTAGTTCTCTTTTTAAGAGACAAAAGAGATCGGAGGGTAACCAGCCCCCCCCCGCACCCTTTTTTGCCCAAATGCATCCGATGATTTTGAGATAGCCACTTTGTTAAAAATAGTTCAGAGATCACATAACAAAAACTCCTGTGTCGACACAACCCCCCAGGGCCCGGGGGCAGGCGTTGTAAGATATGCCCTGGGGGCATATATGGTTCTTATGGAAGGAATGCTTGTATAAACTTCAGAGAGGACTCATTTGATTGGGAATTCAAAGTTCTAGTTCACTTTTTAAGAGTCAAAAGAGATCAGAGGGTAACCAGCCCCCCCCCACTCCCTCTTCTCCCCGAATGCATCCGATAAAAATTTTAGATATTCATTTTGTGAAAAATAGTTCAAATATCATATAACAAAAACTCCGGTGCCGACACAACCCCCGAGGGCCCGGGGGCAGGCGTTTGAAGTTATGCCCCGGGGGCATATATGGTTCTTATGGAACAGATGCTCGTATAAACTTCAAAGAGGGCTCATTTGGTTGGAAATTGAAAGTTCTAGTTCACTTTTTAAGAGTCAAAAGAGGTCGGAGGGAAACTAGCCCCCCCTCCACGCCCTTTTTTCCTCAAACCCATCCGATAAGAACTTTGAGATAGTCATTTTGTTAAAAATAGTTCAAAGCTCGGATAAGAAAAACTTCGGTGTCGATACAACCATCCAGGGCCCAGGGGCAGGCGCTGTAAGTTATGCCCTGAGGGTGTGCATGGTTCTAATGAAAGGAATGGTCGTATAAACTTCATAGAGGGCTCATTTAATTTCAGAGACAGCTCATTTGATTGGAAATTAAAAGTTCTAGTTCACTTTCTCAGAGTCAAAAGAGGTCGGAGGGCAGTTTGCCCCTCCCCCTCCTAGCCTTTTTCTTCCCTAAACCCATCCGATATTAAAACTCCGGGTCGACACAACCCCCTAGGGGCCGGCGACAGGCGTTGTAAGTTATACCCTGGGGGCACATATGGTTCTTACAGAAGGGATGATCGTATAGACCTCACAGACGGCTCATTTGATTAAAAATGAAAAGTTATAGTTCACTTTTAAAGAGTCAAAAGTTATCCGAGGGTAACTAGCCCCCCCACCCCCCCCCCTCCCGCACGTCCTTTTTTCCCCAAACCCATCCGATAAAATTTTTTAGATAGCCATTTCGTTAAAAAAAGTTCAAAAGTCAAAAAAGAAAAACTCCTGTGTCAACGCAACCCCCAGGGCACGGGGCAGGCGTTGTAAGTAATGCTCTGGGTGCATATATTGTTCTTATGGAAGGAGTGCTCGTACAAACTTCGGAGAGGGCTCGTTTGATTGGAAATTGAAAGTTCTCGTTCACTTTTCAAGAGTCAAAAGAGATCGGAGGGAAACTAGCCCCACTCCAAGCCCTATTTTCCTCAAACCCATCCGATCAGAACTTTGAGAGAGCCATTGTTTTTCAAAATGGTTCAAAGATCATATAACGAAAACTCTGGGGTCAACACAATCCTTCAGGGCCCAGGGTAGGCGTTGTAAGTTATGCCTGGGGGGATATACAGCTGTTATGGAAGGGATGCTCGTAGAAACTTCCGACACGGCTCATTTGATTGGAAATTGAAAGTTCTAGTTCGGTTTTTAAGAGTCAAAAGAGATCAGAGGGCCCCTGGCCCTCACAACCTTTTTTCCCCTTTTTACCCAAATGCATCTTACAAATATTTTGAGATAGCCATTTTATTAAAAATAGTTCAAACGCCAGATGAAAAAAAATCCGGTGTCGACACAACCCCCCAGGGCCCGGGGCAGGCGTTGCAAGTCATGCCCTGGGAGCAAACATGGTTCTTATGGAAGGGATGCTCGTATAAACTTCAGAGAGGGTTCATTTGAATGGAAATTCCTAGTTCAATTTATAAGAGTCAAAAGAGATCGGAGGGCCCCTAGCCCCCCGCACACCCTTTTTTCCTCAAACCCATCCGATACAAATTTTGAGATAGCCATTTTTTTAATAGTTCAAAGGTCAAATAACAAAAATCTGGTGTCGACATAACCCCCAAGGGCCGGGGCGGCAGGCATTTTAAGTTATGTCCTGGGGCCGTATATGGTTCTTATGAAAGAGATGCACGCATAAACTTCAGAGGGCTCATTTGTTTGGAAATTAAAAGTTCTAGTTTACTTTCTCAGAGTCAAAAGAGATCGGAGGGCAACTAGCCTCTCCCCCCTCCACGTTTTTACTTCCCCAAACCCATCCGATAAAAATTTTTAGGTGACCATTTTGTTAAAAATAGTTCAAACATCAGATATTAAAACTCCGGGGTCCACAAAACCCCCCAGGGGCCGGGGACAGGCGTTGTAAGTTATGCTCTGGGGCATATATGGTTCTCATAAAAGAGATGATCGTGTAAACTTCAGAGATGGCTGCTTTGATTGAAAATGGAAAGTTCTAGTCCACTTTTAAAGAGTCGAAAGAGATTGAAGGGGAATTACCCCCCCCCCACACCCTTTTTCCCCAAACCCATCCGATAAAAATTTTGAGATAACCATTTTGTTGAAAATAGTTCAAACATCAGGTAATCAAAACTCCGAGGTTGACACAAACCCATTTTATTACTTTAATTTAGTTTCTCTGATGCCAGTTTTGACACTTTGATGACCATTTGATTTTTTTTTTTAAAGTTTGATTTTGAAATAAGGAATTTTTAAAACTTGAAGCTTTTTGTAATCAAAAACGAGTAAAAATAATTAAAAAAAAAAACTTTCCGAAAAAGAAGTTTTTCAAAGAAAATTAAAAGCCATTTAAACTTAAGGTCAGCAGATACAAATACCTGTTCAGATGCCAACTTAAGGCGACCAGAAATTACTATTAAAGAATAAGTGAAACCCAAAACGAACATAAACTAAATAAGACTCATAGCAAAAACAAAATACAACAAGTAATAATATACTACTACTACAAGTAACAACTCACCGCAGCACCAAGCCGCCCGATACCAACACAGCTACGCACACTCCTCCTCCATACCAATCTATTCAAAGCCTCCCACCCTCCCACGAAGTTCCCATTTCCTTTAAATCTTTCTTTATGACGTCCTCCCACCACAGACGAGGACGACCTGTTTTCCGTATAGCCCTAGACAGTTGGCCGAAAAGAACAATCTTTGGCAATCTGTCATCCTTCATCCGCAAAACGTGCCCTTGCCACCTCAGCCTTTCTTTCATTGTAGCCCTAGAGAGCGGTATTGAACCACATTTTTCGTACAGCATATTGTTTAAAATACCGTGAGTCAGACGGGTACCCAGAACAATCCTTAAGCAATTTCTCAGGAAAACATCTAGCAAATCTTCATCTGCTTTTCGAAGCGCCCATGCTTCAGAGCCATAATTGACTACTGTCATCACTGTAGCTTCTAATATTCTAATCTTGGTTTGCAGACTTATCTTCTTATTCTTCCAAACTTTTTTTAACTGTGAAAAAAACACCCAGAGCTTCGGCTATTCTACTTTTAACATCTTCACTGCTCCCACCATCTTTACTAATAATACTACCAAGGTAAGTGAAGCTGCCCACCAAATCAATCTTTTCATTACCCAACGTCACTTTTTCATCTTCACTTATTTCTAGCCTTAGTGACTTACTCTTCTTAACATTAACTTTCAAACCTATTCTAGCACCCTGAACTCGCAAAACCTCTAAAAGTTAATTCATTTTGCTCACACTTTCCTCTAGGATGCTTAAATCATCAGCATAATCAAGTCCAGGAGACTTTTTCCTCCCCATTTCATTCCATGGTCTCCCATTGCCTCTCCTGTGCTCCTTAAGACAAAGTCCATCAAAATATTCCATATAAAGAGGGATAGAACGAAACCTGCTTAACTTCTGATTTAGTACAAAACGAGCTGCTAACCTCATTTCCTACCTTAACCGCAGCAGTGTTATTCTCGTACATAACACTATCGCTTTAATGTGACGCAGTATGTTTTAGACTTTTACAGTGCGAGAAGGAGGCGATACCCAAACTCTTGTTTGTAGTGATTTTTGTTCGTTTCAAGCTTGATTTGCATATTCAATTTAAGTTTCACTCGTTTTAATATTTATTTATTCATTTACAATAGTATCTATTATATATTTGATTCATTCATTTTTTATTTAATTTCTGTTTGTTTTAAGTTTCATTCATACTTCAATAGTAAAATGTTTTTTTTTTCGTTTAAGCTTTATTTTCATATTCAATTTAAGCATTACTCTCTTTAAGATCTATTTATTCATTTATAGCGCTACTTTTTGTATGTTTTTTGCTATGAGTGTTTATTTAATTTCTGTTCGTTCTGGGTTTCATTTATTCTTTAATAGTAATTTCTGGTCGTTTTGAGTTTGAGTTTTAAAAAGGATTTGTATCTGCTGATCTTAAGTTTAAAATGACCTTTACTTTTCCTTGAAAAGCTTCTTTTTCGGAAAGTTTTTTTTTTTTAATTAATCTGCGGAAAGGACAAGGGGGGTGCTTTTTATATGATTAACAAATTCGTAAAACATTGACTCCCCCCTCCATGCAAGTAACATTTGACCTCTAGCCCCATTTCTCAAAAGAGAACTTATTCGGAGTGAAAGAATCTCTCCACACTTTATCCAAAGCTGGATTTTCGATCTCAACCGTAAGTTCTTACTTGTGGACCCCTTTACAGCTCAGCTTGTGGTTCAACAGCTAATCGTAACGAATTCCTCACAACTGTAATAATTACCTTGCAAAAGCTCGAATTCCATGGGCTTCATACAGTCGTAAAATAACGTATGGAGCGTCCTCTGATCTTTTCCGACTCTTCTCTGCTAGCTTCACAGCTTCAAGGACAATAGTTACAACCTCTTGGTCTGTTTCAATGAAAAACCACTGTTGACTTTTCAGAGTTGACCTGGAAAGGATATTAAATTTAGGAAGTGAAACTCACACTGTATTAGAGATTCATGTTATATACTACAAGTAGAAAATACGACGACAGAAAAAAGATGGTCTCCAACATGTAAGTCGATAAAATTAGACCGGTAAAACTACACTGCTCATGCCTAAAATTTGTCGTTTTGCTAATGATAGAATAACTAATGTTGCAATACCAAGAACGGTAATTTTAACGAAATCTAAATGGACCTTTGGCGAAAAGGTCAAGAATTAGTCCCTTCAACAGGAGTTATTATACAAAAGGTCTTATATTAAACAAAGCACATGTTATAATAGAACAAAGGCCGTGATAAAAAACGGTTTTGAATGGAAAGGTAAAATCCCCTAGGCTAAGATCACGCGGATGATTTGAGCATTCTAGGTAAAATATTTGCAAAAAGAATCATTTTTCACAGGTTTTGAGAGTTCGTGGTCCGAAAACCTAAGGAAAAGGCTAAGGAAAAATTACATTAGAAAACAATACATGATGAAGAAGTAATACCAGGGTATGTTTTATTGATGGGTTAGCACACCCAATAAATCAATTAGTAAATGCTCTTTAGTGCCGCAATAGCACCAAGCTAGCGGCGGACGTCACAAGACAAGAAAATGTAACACAAAATAAAATGAAATAAAAATGAAGTATCGAAACTTTGTACAGCATTATTTCTAGGCGTTTATCATTGTAGTGCTTCACAAAGTCCGGAACAAAGGGCAGAAGACACCGTTCTGACCCCTTTTGGAGAGGAGGAAAAGGAATGGGCAGGGCAAAATGAGACTGCTGTTCGTGTTTTTAGTCGACGGGTATGTGGTTCTTGAAAATCCAGTAAAATTTTGCGATGGACATCAAAGTTTAGGCATTTCCCCCCCCCCCCAAAAAAATGAATCGTAAAATGGTGAAGCCTTTCATATAGCTTCTGTAAGCTGAGTGTCTACAGGCTGTCTTCATAGGAAGTGCAATTTACCCAAAGCATTATTTGGCACGTCCACTTCTTAATATTTTCAAGCTTTTCGATTTGGATGGCAGTTAAACCTTGGTGCTACACGGGAGAAGCATATTCTGTTTGTGATCGGAAACCCATATAGTAAAGACTGTGCATAATGGAAACACGGATGTTAATGCGATTCAGGTATGCAAATGATTTTTGACAGATGGAAGCTTTTTGGAGGATAAGCTCTATATGTGAATCCCATTTCAGGTTGCTTTAGGGAATTACTGCTAAGATTTGTATTTCATCTTTAGATGTAAGTCCGACGTCTTATTGGAACTCCATTGTGATTTTTAAGAAGGTACCACGTAGAATATAAAACAGGAAAACTGACCGAGTTTTTAACTGTATTGAATTAGAGCTGATAAAAAGCAAACTTATATACTTTTTTTTAAATTACCTTAAAAGCAGATGAATAATGGCAGTATAAAAGGAGATGAAAAGCTTTAGCGAGAACATGATATATTTTTATCTATATAGCATTATCAGTAAAGATTACAGACGCACTGGAGTTATAAGAAGTGAAGTAGCCAAGGAGCAGGTTTTTTTTTCAGCTAAAACGGTTTCAAGAAAGATTAATATTAGTCTTAGAACTAAAATTAGGATACTAGAAGTCATGGTAATGACCACTTTGAAAGGCAGACTAAGCAGATATGCAACGCGTTTTCCAGAGAAATGATTTAAAGATAGTTTCAAGAACTTGTTTGAGCGAACATACATCAAACATTAAACTATACAAAAAATGTGGCTTCAATCCTACTTTCCAGAGCTACAATAAAAACATGATAAGTTCGTTAGTTCCAGTTATAAGGAAATGGATGACAGGTAAAAAAAAATCTTCCTTTGTGACAATCCACCTGGGCCAAACAAAAAGCAGGAAGCCCTCCAATAGGGTAGAAAAAGGTTATAAGAAAAGGTATTAAATGTGTAGTGATCTTGTCAGAAAAGAGTAAACTGTGACCTTCAAAACAAGGTCGGTGGAGAAGGTACGTCTGAAACTTAGATGGCTTCAGAGGGCTTGGTTCTGCAACTAGTTGTTAGCAGTTGTAGTAGCAAGTGAAACTGTTTTTCGAAGTGAGCTTTATAGCCCATACTAATAACTTCAACATGGTCGATTAATGGCTTCAATCTATCATTCCCTGTTTTATTTGGCCCACAAAATACATGGAAGTTTCTTTTTTTTTTAATATTTTGCCTTTAAGTTTGTATTGTCTCAAAAAACAGTTTGAAATCGGAGCTTTTGACATCCAATTTTTATTTATAGTATCTAGTCGAATATAAAAGCTTTAATTTTTCACGGGCATCTTACTTGACTAACTTTTAATAGACTAGAACAAGGAAAGTGACATAATGTCCGGTTTAATATCCGGTTTGAGAACTTGCTTCTTCATCTTTCTTCAATCCTCGAGTCTCTCTTGGACTCACACGTTGTGTACAATGAGGATATCTTTTTCCACGACCAAAAGGCACACTACTACCACCACCAACCCCTACCAAAAATAATAAAGAAGCAGACCAAGAATATTCCCAGGAATCAAGAGAGATTAGATATCCATTAGAACCTCAATGAGAGCTATGATATTTAGGTGTTAAAACGCAGTCTTTGAGGCATATACCCCCCCCCCTAAAAACTGACCCACCGTCCCTCCTTCATAATATTTGATACGTACTTACATATCACTGCGTATAACTTTATAAATAATGAAGTAAATCAGTTTAATCAAATAAAGCTTCAAAATAAATGTCAAAAACATTAACCTGTGAAAACAAGGGAGGTATCAACAAGCAGCGCCCTTATTCAGGCTTAGTCTTAAGGAAGAAAAAATGAGAGATCAACTCCAACCCCCCACTCACCCATAGCTCTTTCTATATTTATCTTAAGGATCATGAAGAGTTAGATGATTTGGGCATTGAAACGCGGTATTTTAGGCGTTTTTCACCCTTCCCCCTCTCCACTTATCCTTCATAAGAGCAGATCCGCATTTATGCATAACTAAGCAAAATTTCATGAAATCTAGTGAATCAACAAAGTTAAAAGAAACATATATCCGTATTAACCATCTATCTTGTATCGATTACGTGACTTTTCAGGAACGAATGCGCTACCCCGCGGCATTACTTCCTCTGCAAATGGGGAGTTCCATATATAGTTTTTGACACTTTTAATCGGTTGACTATCTCGGAATTTGCAACCGATAGCAACTTGGTCCTCTTTGGGGCAAAATTGTAGTTTGGGGTCCCAAAATGGCAGAAAACGCCACTTTCCCTTAGCACAACCTTTTTGGTCACTTAAAAACGGCACTAAAACTTTCAAGTTCCGTTCAAATAATCCCTTTTATGATCTTCTAGGACCACTGGTCCGATCCGCTCACCCCTGAAAAAAAAATAATAAACACGCATTTGTGATTCTCCTTCTTGAAAAAAATTGTAAAAATTAGATAATGTAGTAAATAGGAGCTTAAAACATCTACAGTAAGGTTCTATGATATGGTGAATCTAATGGTGTTATTTTCACTAAGATTACTTGACTTTTAAGTGGGGTTTCCTCCCGTTTTCTAAAATCAGGCAAATTTTTTCAGATTCGTAGCTTTTGAGGAGAAACACTAAACTTAATATATTTTATATATTTGAAATCAACATAAAAAGCCGATTTTTTTATACAAAAAAATGTCATCAAAATTAATTTTTTAGAATTTCGGTTATTATTGACCCGAGTCGATCCTTCTTTAAAGTTTGATACCATGAGCTGTTTGATCCAATTTTTTTTTTTGTATATTTCCTGACACCGAATCGAAGTTAATATTTTTGAAAATGGGCCTTGTATAAAAGCTAACGTTGCATTACCTTGCACAAGGACATGAACCCAAACAAAATTTATGTTCCTATTTTTAAAAATACAGTAAGCACAAGCTAAGGCTATGGTATCATCATAAACACATAGTTTTGGAGCCCACGTTTAGAACTCCTAATTTCCAACGCGTGCATACCAATTGCGCGATATTTCATGCAGAGGAGGTTTTCGTTGCATTCAGTGCAATTATCTATTTAATCCAGTCCAAATAGCAATATTGAATAGCACAGCAACCCCTTGAGGCAAAATTCATACAATCGACAACTTAATCACCTTTGATTTTGAATAAAATACTTCACTTGATCATTTAGAACTTAGACAATAGCTCTAAATTCATGGTGCCCGAGGCCTAAAATTGTATATTTTTCTAAAGGTGCATATTTTATAAAAAGGTTACGAACCTGAAACTCATGGGAGTATCTTCATCAGCCACAATCAAAGCAGAATTAAATTCTTTTGCAGACTGGACAACTCCACTATTTTCAAAGAAACCTGGAAACAAACAAACTTATATAAATATACAAAAAAGTTCTTTGTTATTGTTACTTCATGAATTTAGAAAAAACAGAAATAAAAGTAGTTCCAACTTGAAAAACCGGTGTACGGTAATCCAAGGAATATGGTAGCTAAACATTTTCGTAACGCTGAGACGCAGTATTAACTTGGCATCCAAAACAATTTCAAGCCATAAGCTTACTAACGGGGGGATAAAGTTTCCTCGATAAGCTGTCTCTTCTATAAAATACTGCGTCATTTGTCGCACATTTTATATGCCAAATTTTATGCTGCGTACAGATTTTAAATACGTCATTTTGGAACATTACGGAGATATTATTAGTTAAAAATGTATCTAGTTATACAGAGTTTAAATGGATCAAGATAAAACTAAGTAGGAAATTGCACATTTCAACCGTTCAAACTAGACCCCAACGCCGCGCCGGCGGACCAACCAAACACCGCCGACGAGAGGCCCGGTCGAACGCCACCTAACTGTCGTAACGCCGCCGGCGCGCCGCAGGCACGCCGCCGCCGGCAGAGGTGGCGGCGTTCGGTCAACTTTAAATTATTTTTGCGCTAATTCTTTATTGCGTCAACCTCAAAGTCGGAGCTTTTCCTTCTCGTGTGGTCTAGTATTTCGATTTTCTTGATTAGAAATCAAGCAGGGCTTGCACTATCCCCGAATTTTCGGGTATTTCTCCGAAAATCTATGCGTCAGCCCGAAAAAAAATTTGGTTCTCCGAATCCCCGAAAATCACGCAATCACGGTGCCACCCCCAGCGATTTATCACCAGTGACTTTCCCCGCCAATTATTACTTTGCATACCATACTTCTTCACTACTCTCTTATTCATTAATTTTCGTCTCTTTTGTTACTTTGCATAAAAACCAGACAGATGCAATATGCCATTGCAAATATTGCAATATACACAGTTCTTCATATGTTGACGAAAAAAAGTATCGTCTTTATCAAATGAGTTTAAATCATTTCGAATTCAGTTTCCCAATCACTATTCTTACATTATTCGTAGTCAAGAATTTTATTTTTCAAGTTGAATAGAATTATAGAACGCATTCACTACTATACAGCTTCAGCCTTTTGTTGGATTTTGAAATTGACAGCCAACAGATTGTTTCTACAGCTGAATTGTAAGTTTGCAGATTTTTTCTTTTTTTTCTGCTGTTTTTAGATTAGATTTTCTTAATGTTTAATACTCAATTATTGAACGCCTGATAGAAAATACAATCTTCTTTCTGGAACATTTTTACCCCCCCCCCCCCCAAAAAAAAATCCTCCGATTGAGACAAAATTTAGCTATAGACTAAGCTATGTACAAGGTTGGAGAATTAAAGATTGAACCGAAAGTTACACCAAAAATATGATTCATAAATAAATTGTAAATTATTGCCTATAGGGGGGGGGGATAGGGGGCTATCATTTTTAAATGATAATGCCTCTTTTTTTTTCATTGAAAGCAGGGATGCCAAAAAGATAATTATTTTTTTCATTTAAAGTGGAGACAGGAGAAAATGATATAAAATTCCCTGGGAAACCATTGAAATATTTTGATAGACCCAGGGCCCCCCATTAGGACTTGTTCATTGTCTTGGGTATTTAGCGATTTCTCATAGGCTACTGGCCTTATTTGGCTTTTGTGTGTGCTCCCTTTTAATTAGATTCTCTGGATCTTATGGAATGCCATAGCGAATCTATGACTCAGTTTTCCAATAGTTTGAGGTATATCTGAATAATTTCGAAATTGTTGTTGTTGCCTTTGTACCCCTTTACTCATACCCTCAATTTTTTTCAAGGAACACTAAGCTGTTTAACGTTATTTTGCGTGTTTGTTTGAACCATTTAGTGACCTAGTTAATTATTAAGTAAATCATTTTTCTAATGAAAGCTGAGACGGTATCCTATCAAGGTGGTATCCAGAGGGGGGCGGAGAGGGTAGGGAGGTATTACATTTAAATGATAATTGCCCAAAATTTTATTTATTGAAAGCAGGGGTCCCAAAAAGTAGATTTTTTTTAATTTAAAGCAGAGACGGCATCCTATCAAGGTGGTATCCAGAGGGGGGAGGGGGTATTGAGCTATAATATTTAAATGATAATACCTCGATTTTTTTTTAAAGCAGGGGTGCCAATAAGTTAATTATTTTTTTTTATTTAAAGCAGAGATGGTATCCTATCAAGATGGTATCCAGAAGGGGGGGG
>JAQQPU010007647.1:0-38147 GCA_029168905.1 Artemia sp. Kazakhstan ARC1039 | reverse complement strand
AAATTGCAACTCTTATTGCAGTGATCATTTTTATTTCAAAGGGGGTAGTGGGAGTAATTTTAAGGTAAATTCCTAAGTTTTTGGAGGGAGGATCTTGGGCAGGGAGAGGGGAAATGCTTTTGATTGGGGATATTTTTTTCCTTTTTCTAGAGCTTCTAGAGAGGACCTCTTGAAACCCATTATCATCATTTATGGTTACATTAGCCCCTACACTTATCATTGTCCTATTCTCCGAATTGGAGCTATCATTTGAACTTTGAGATAGTGTGCTTGACCAGCCAAGATGGGTATCTTTCACTATCACACTTTCACTGGAATTTGATTTGGGATCTGGGGTGACTTTTTTTTGGAGGACTTCTAAACATTGCCTATTGGAAAAAGCTTTAAACAAAGAAAAGACAAAACTAAAACAAGAAGGGGAAAATAGAAAGATATCAAACCGTCTGCACTATACTATGGGGATGAGAAACACCACAGTATAGCCCTGAGTATGAGTTGAGCAGGATTGGTTTAGTACAACTGCTGATTAGAAGCGATAATAATTCACAAGAAAATATATTTTAATTTTCTTATAAGGTTGCTGCTGAGCTTGGATTTCAACTAATATTTTCTTTTCTTCTTCTTCTTCGAATTTATTTCGAAGTTTAATTGTGCAATTTTATTCCTGGGATGCGTGTTTTGATTTCCCTTGAAATAATTTCGACGGAAGGGGACATTTCTGGAGTGTTCGAGAAACCGATTAGTGGAAATAAGTTTTGGAACGCAGATGCTATTGTCTACATATGGAAATTCAAGTGACCTTTTCAATGCCGTCTAATGTCTACAAATGTGGATGACCTAGTTTTGAGAGTCAACGAGACTTTTTTTGCTAGGGGCTTATGAAAGCCTTTGTTTATGTGCAGGGTTTTGACGTATCACAACACAAATGTCTCATGGATACAAGCGCCAAGGTGGGGTTTTCTGCTACAAGGCTTACGCAAGACTTTTTTTGGTCCGAGAACCTTTGTAATACGACGAGAAAGGGTTTTGACTTCTCCCAAAATGGAAACTGAGACAAAAGACTTGACCAGTCATTCATTCACGAGGAGTTTTTGAGAATGGGCATAAATTTATGAATCTCAAATGGAAAATCAATTTCACATCCCTTTTTTTGAAATAACACTATAAACTTAAGCAAAAAATTTCATAATGTTTCTTCTGACAAAAAATAATCATATAAACTAAAAAAAACGAATAAACTAAAATTGGCCGCATAAACTTAAACAAAAATTCCCAATAGCGTTACTTCCGGCAAAAAATAATTGGATAAATTAAATAATGTATAAGCTAAAATTGACCATATAAACTTGAACCAAAATTTCCAAACTAAAATTGATCATATAAACTTAAACAAAAATTCCTAATAGTACTTATTTTTAGTGCTTATTAATAGTGCTTATTTTAGTGCTTAAAATAACAGTATAAACTAAAATTGACCGTAGTAACTGAAACAAAAATTCCCCTATCGTTTCTTCTGACAAAAAATAATCGTATAAAATAAAAAAAAGTATGAACTAAAATTGATTGTATAAACTTAAACAAAAATTGCCGTAACGTATTTTCTGTCAAAACTAAAAAATCACTTTGTGAGGAAGAATTAGCGACAATAATAAAAGGATTAAAAAATAATAAGGCTCCGGGTCCTGGTAGTGGGGTAAATGAGTTTTGTAAATATGGTAACTCTGAAGTTAGACACAGGTTACTGAAGATTATGAATAGGAATTTTGAAAAAGCGGAGGTACTTAATGATTTTAAGAAAAACATAATTGAACCACCTTATAAGAAAGGTGATAAGAGTGAGTGTCGTAATTATCGAGGCATTAGTTTGGTCTCTGTAGGAAGCAAATTACTTAGTAATATGATACTTTTTAGACTGAGAGATGCTGTAACGAAGTTTTAAAAGAAGAACAGTACGGTTTTAGAAAAGGTAGAGGATGTGTTGACCAAATTTTCACTCTTAGGTTAATAATTGGGAAGTGCCTTAGTTGTCAAACACCTTTGATCCTCAGTTTTATACATTATAATCAAGCGTTTGATTCTGTTGAGTGAAGAACTTTAGCAAATGTCTTATCCTTGTATCGTATACCAGACAAATACATTAAAGTGATTAGTGCTATGCAGGAGAATAACACTGCTGCGGTTAATGTAGGAAATGAGGTGAGCAGTTGTTTTTGTATTAAAGCAGGGTTTTGTTCTATCCCTCTTTATATGTATGAATTTGATGGACTTTGTCATAAGGAGCACAGGAAAGGCAATGGAAGACCACGGAATCAAATGGGGAGGAAAAATTCTCCTGGACTTAGATTATGCTGATGATTTAAGCATCGTAGATGAAAGTGTTGAGCAAAATGAATGAACTTTTAGAGGTTTTGCGAGGTCAGGGTGCTAGAATAGGTATGAAAATTAATGTTAAGAAGACTAAGTTACTAAGGCTAACAATAAGTGAAGACGAAAAAGTGACCTTGGACAACGAAAAGATTGATCAGGTGGCCAGCTTCACTGACCTTGGTAGTATTATTAGTAAAGACGGTGGGAGCACTGAAGATGTTAAAAGTAGAATAGCCACGGCTCAGGGTGTTTTTTTTCTCAGTTAGAAAAAGTTTGGAAGAACAGGAAGATGAGTCTGCAGACCAGGATTAGAATATTGGAAGGCACAGTAGTCAAATATGGCTATGAAGAATGGGTGGTCCGAAAAGTGGATGAAGATTTACTAGATGTCTTCCAGAGAAATTGCCTACGTATTGTTCGGGGTACCCGGCTGACTGACCATATTTCAACAGTAGGTTGTACGAAAAATGTAGTTCAATCCCCCTGTTTAGGGCTGTAATGAAAGAAAGTTTGAGATGGCTAGTGCACGTTATGCGAAAGAAGGATGACAGAATGATGCCGAAGATTTTCCTTTTCGACCAACCGTGTAGGGATAACGGGAGGCAGGCCGTCCTCGTCTGGGGTGGGAGGATATCATGAAGCGGCGTTCACGAGAGTGTCTAGCTAGAATACCATGTCTAGACACGTGTCTAGGCAACGACCGTTCATAAGTTAAATTCGGTGCTTAGCTAAAACTACAAATTTAGTTTCAAATTGTCATTTCTAGCTAATCAAGAGAGCTTATGCGGGCAAAACTTTCAAAATTGTACTCCTTATTTTTACTGTCACAAGGTAATGGTTAAAGCGGGGCTCCCACAGCGTCAATAAAGTTAATAAAGCTGTCCATAAAGTTAATAAACCGTTTTCCTCTTATAACTTTATTCACTTTATGATTGTCGGAAAGAAGTTAAACTTTATTTAACTTTTTCAATAAAATCCGGAAAGTTTAGCCAATAGGAGAAGACTTGTGGAAAATTTCAATTCAGCTAAAAGAAACTAATTAGATAGCCAGTCTTGAACTTTTTTCTCTAATCTGTGGAACATGGATATGTGGAACATTGAAGCAGAAGACTTGCTTATTTCACTAGTGAGAAATAAACCTTTAATATACAGTTCCTCACAAGGGGAACATAACGACAGAATTTGTGTTGAAAACGCATTCAAGGAAATAAGTGAAGTAATGTGTAAAGAATTGGGTCCTCATTTTTATCTGTGAGCCTTCTTTAGTAAATTTTAAAGTAAAAACAACATCTAACTTAAGACTAACTTCTTAAATTGAAAAAGTTATCAAAAAATAATGTCAGATATATTCAAAAATGAACGTGTGAATAATCCAAATTAATTGCTTCAAACATTTCCATAAAGTCAGGAAGGTAAAATGCATGTGTGAGCGCGACGAACTTTACGGTATGTAACTTTGCGGAATACTTTATTAACTTTATTGACGCCGGGGGACCCCCGCTTAAGACAAACGAAACAATTGCCTTAGTATGCTTCACTGTTATGTCTGGTGTTGCATATTTACCTAAAACAAAAAAAAAACAATTAATAAGAAAACAAAAATTAAATTTCAGTTTAAAAATGTAAACATAAATGATGAAAACCGTGGAACTTGACACATTCTGATTAGCTGTAATCGAAAATCCTAGACATTGAGTTCTAGAGTCTAGAACTCGATGTCTAGCCAAGCGTCTTGTCTAGCGTGTCTAGCTAAGCGCCGAATTTTACTGCCTAGACATTGAATTCTGGCTAAATACGTGTCTAGACATGGGATTCTTGCTAGACAGTAGACACGCTTGTGAACGCTGCTTAAAAAAAGATTTAAAGGAAATGGGAACTTCCTGGAAGGGTGTAAAGAGGCGTTGAATAAATTGGGATGAAGGAGGGGCGTGAGTATCCGTGTCAGCCTCAGGTGGCTTGGTGCTGTGGTGAGCTGTTAGTAGTAGTAGTAGTAGTATCTTACTGCTAAAATAGGTCTCTCAGAAATCTGTTTAAATATTTTTAAGCTTCTTTCTCTGACGGTTGCGTTTTTACGAAATATTTTAATGCATGCATTAATCTGTCATAATGCAGAAATGGGCATCGGGCAACGGATGGAACTTGACGTGTCACGCAAAATGCTCATTTTTGCTTGAAATCTTATCTCTGTGAACCGAGGGTTAAAGTCGGCGCTCATTTGGTAAATCAGCGCTGATATCAGCTACGTGTGTTCAGCCCTTAAAATCTCCATTGACGTGAAGAAGAAATAATAATCTTGGATGAAGATTCAAAGAAAAGTTTGGACATAAGTTATTAGAAAATGAATCAATATCCAGCTTTTCAAGGCTTCAGATTTATGCAATCAGGTATGTAATTGTATAAATAAATATGGTGAAATTTTACTGCAAGGTATCTTCTGAACTAAACCTTATGATATCTAAAGATTCCTTGTAGGCTAGCCTACAATGTGGTAGGCTATAATTCTGCTCAACGCTGTTTCCAAATATAATGGTTGCTGCTCTGATAATTGCTCCCTTTCCTTTTATTAGGACATATCTAAGCTTAACTCACTTTGTAAAATTTATTCACTCTGACTAGCCTTGCTTATTGGTAAATATCTAGATTAGCAGAGTATTCAGAAAGCTAAGAAACAAACTCACCAGTCAATATTTACCAAATCATTATTGAGTTAGGAAGAATGTGAATACACCATTTGATGTTTTTTTATGCTGATTACAAATATAATAATCATTTCTATCAGAAATGAATTTCAGCCCACCCCCCTAACCAAACCTGGTAAAGTTCTACAAAATCATATTATTGAGTTAGGAATAAAGTGAATACACCATTTGATGCCTTTTTGGTAAAATTCTACTTTAGCTACTTTTGACTATCTTGGAAAGGGGTTAGGTTAAGAAAATGAAACTTTCAGGGATGGGTCTACAGGCTAAAGTATGTCCTGGGAAGATATTTTGAAGTACCCACCTCCACTCCTTCTCCCTCTAGAGGGTCCTAACCTTTGATGACCTTTAAAAATATGTGAGTTATAGAAGTGAAACCTTGCAAAATAGATCTTCTGCTTAAATGAAGTACAACAAAATTGTTTTCAGCTTCACAACTTTGCTCAATCCCAATTTATAAGGTTTTAAAGATATGCAAATGCATTTCCTATATTTTGGAAATAAATTATTTAGGCTATATGTCTTAAAGTTCTGCTCAAATAACTGAAATTGCATTTTCAGAGCTAAAGCCAGAGAAAAAGAAACTGATAACTGAAAATTAAGGTAAAATGTTGTTTTGTCAAATTTTCAATGGGTATAGACCTGTCATGTAGGCAAATTTCATGACCCTCAGGAGGGAGAAGGAGTGGACGTAGGTACTTCAAAATACCTTCCCGGGACATACTTTAGCCTGTAGACCCATCCCTGAAAGTCTCATTTTCCTAACCTAACCCCTTCCCAAGATAGCCAAAAGTAGCTAAAGTAGAATTTTAGCCCCCGCCCCCCTATATAGGCTATACCTAACCCTGAATTGGCATATATAGTGGGGGGGAGGGTGAAATTCATTTCTGATAGAAATGATTATTATATTTGTAATCAGCATAAAAAAGGCATTACATAGTGTATTCACTTTTGTCCTAACTCAATAATATGATTTCATAGAACTTTAGCCCAAACCTAACCTAACCCCCACCCCCATATGTGTAAATATATATCCTGCATTGACATATATAGGTGGGGGGGGGGCTAAAATTCATTTCCAATAGAAATGATTGTTATATTCATAATCAGCATAAAAAAGGCATTGAATGGTATATTCACTAGTTGTTACTCAATAATATGATTTGGTAAATATTGAACAACTCACCTTCATCCTGAATCCAATTACAACCTTAACTTTTTTTGTAAATTCAGTAAATTTTTTGCCAATCATATTATTGACTTAAGAATAAAGTAGTAAATTTTTACCAAATCATATTATTGACTTATTAATAAAGGGAATATACCATAAAAATTTACCAGAGTGGTAAATTTTTACCAAATCATATTATTGGCTTATGAATAAAGTGAATATACTTGATGCCTTTTTTTATGCTCTTTCCAAATATAATAATCATTTTTGTCTGAAATGAATTTTACCCCCACCCTTATATACCAATTCAGGGTATATATTTGTACATTAGGGGGTGAGGTAAAGTTTAAACTTACCTCCCATTTACATTAGAAATAAAATTTGCCAATAAATGTTACTACCTCCATCAAAGCCAAGTCCATCTAACTTGTTCATGTCTAATCAAGGGTGCCACCAGAAAATTTTCCAGGGGGGGGGGGCAAACACCAAAATATTAATGGTGGTTGGGTGACAGGGAATATATTTCAGAATTTTTTTTTTGTAGGAATAAGTTTATTTTAAAATACTTTAAGGAAAAAACTCAAATAAAAAGAGCAATTAAATTGCATGCAAAATGAAACAAAATACTGTAAATTTTAAACAATAAGGATTCCTGGCAAAGGGATCAATTTATTTAACCAATAACATGTTTAATTATTATGCTTTTGATCTTAAAAGAAAACCAAACTCAAACCAAAATTACTGAAAGATCTATTGCTTCTGTCGATTATAACAGATATAGACTTGTCTTTATGCAATTTTGTATGCCTTAGAAAAGTTTACAGAAGGAGTAGAGATACTTAAAAATCATCCTGCCTGCATAGATACCATTTTTTGATTTTATAACACCCATAAAATGGGGTAAGGTTTACATTAACAGACTAATCAGCTAGATAAAAAAAAAAGATACCACTAGCATCAGAATTTCATCCTGAGTCCAAATATAACAATCATTTCTGTCACAAATTATTTTCAAAATTACTTCTAAGCTTCTTTAAGTTTCTTCAATTTTCCTGTTTTTTTCACAGAAATGTCATGGTGGCAATTCAATTTGAAAAATACTAAATTTTGCTGAAAGCTGCAATTTGAATTGAAATATACTAAATCTTGTTGAGCAGTGATTTGATATGAAAAATACTAAATCTTGTTGAGCAGTGATTTAATTTGAGAAATAATAAACAGTGAATTATTCATTTTTTTTTGGGGGGGGGGGAACTTACCACTAGCTTCAGAATTTCATCCTGAATTCAAACATGACATTCATTTCTGTTGCAAATTATTTTCAAAATAGCTTCTAAGCTTCTTTAAAAACAGCAAAACTTCTTTCATCCAAACAAACACTTTATGGCAGCTACATATACAGTTTTATAAATATCAGATAAATAGCACTTAACGTAAACAAACTAATCACTCATATTTAACTCTTCATCATCACTTTCTGATGCACTAGTGGTGTCACTGTCTGGTGCTCTAGGGGCCCTATTGATTCCAGGGGGATAGAGCTTTGCAGCATCAATCAAAAAATTATGAAGTCAGTCTTTTTGCTCAAAATTTTGCAGAAATAAGAAGCATGACACATACTGCTCCACGTATGCTGTTTACATCCCTGGTCTTTTAGGGTGCTTTTTGAAGCATCTCCACAGACTTTCTATATTTTGAGTATGAATAGAACAGTCCTGTGGTTCAACAAAATTGGCTGAATGATTGATTTGGTGATGAGTATATCCATGGTAGGACAATATACTATAAGCTCCCCATTTATCACTGTAAATAATGCTTCCAGGCTTAATATATTTTTTTTTATAACAGGAATTAAAGTTTCCTTGTTTCTTTGGTGGCCTTCTTGGCCATCAGTCAGGGCTACAATATATTTTTTTTGCTCTCTCTCTCTATTCCACCAAAAACTCAAACTTGCCATGAAATCCTTCCCATGTTGTACTTTCTTCTTGCCATTAAAGTTTCATTGACTTCAACCTCAACACCCTGCCCTCCTATAGGTTCTTGGTTTCCTTTCCAAGCCATTAGAACTTTTGAGCATAAAGACCTCCAGTCAATGTTTGTTTTTTTACTTATCTGGAGTTCCTCAATAACCATTTAATAGTCCCAATGATCCAACAGAAAGTGATTTATAAATATCAGGATTTGATGAGGCTTAATCCTGGCCTGATGCAAGAAACTCCCTTTTCTATTGGATACTGAATAGCTGCAAAATCTTCTGTTTTGTCTTTGGGATGACATAGCTCTTGCTGCATTTCGACATATTTTCAGATGCCTAATTGTAACATGGTGTATTGCAGCTTTTGCACATTACTAGTGATGGTAAGACACCATGAGTCCTGAAAAAGTTGTTGCTTGCTTCATTATTATTTATAAATCTGTTTATTGCGGTATAGTATGACATTTCACATGACTGGCACATAGACATTTTCTAATAACTGGCAATATAAAAATCAGAATAGTTGAAAATGATATTTTTCTATCTGAGTAATCAGAATTTTTTTCTAGCTTTCAGCCTAAATATAACTGAAGTCCAAATTCTAAACTGTATCTTAGTTCTGAATCAAGAACAAACTAAACAGGGAAGACCTATTTTGTATAGCTTCACCCAAAACTAGGTTAAGTTATGACTAGGTCACTTGGATAAAAATCTGATTCTATTGTTGTACCATTGATATCAAATCTTCAGTTTTTTAGAGTTTTGATTACTATTGAGCTGGGTTGCTCCTTACTTACAGTTTGCTACCACAAACTGTTTGAAACTGGATGCTCATAGTGCCACAAACATCACATGTGCCACTCTGGCAGCATTGTGACACTTTGGTGGTGGCACCATGATTGATTGATTTTTGGGGATTTGGGGAATCAAATTTTTTTTTTGTGTTGGCAGTATTGCAACGCTTTGGCAGCAGTCAACTGGGTCTTTTATTGGCAGCGTTCAGTTGATGCACTGGCGTGGTGCCAGGGTCTAATGTGCCAAAGCTGCAATACACCATGCAACTATTACGCATCTGAAAATATGTGGAAATGCAGCAAGAGCTATGTCATCCCAAAGACCAAAAAGAGAAGATCTTGCAGCTATTCAGTATCCAATAAAAAAAGGGAGTTTCTTGCATCAGGCCAGGATTAAGCCTCATCAAATCCTGATATTTATAATTTACTTTCTGTTTGATCATTGGGACCATCAAATGGTTATTGAGGAACTCCAGATAGGAAAAAAAAACAAGCATTGACTAGAGGTCTTTTTTTCTCAGAAGTTCTGATGGCTTGGAAAGGAAACCAAGAACCTATAGGAGGGCAGGGTGTTGAAGTTGAAATCAATGAAACTTTAATGGCAAGAAGAAAGTACAATAGGGGAAGGATTTCACAGCAAGTTTGGGTTTTTTGGTGGAATAGAGAGAGAGCAAAAGAAAAATTATTGTAGCCCTGACGGATGGCCAAGAAGGCCTCCAAAGAAACAAGGAAACTTTAATTCCTATTATAAAAAAATATATTAAGCCTGGAAGCGCTATTTACAGTGATAATTGGGGAGCTTATAGTACATTGTCCAGCCATGGATATACTCATTACCAAATCAATCATTCAGCCAATTTTGTTGATCCACAGGACTGTTCCATTCATACTCAAAATATAGAAAGTCTGTGGAGATGCTTCAAAAAGCACTCTAAAAGACCAGGGATGCAAACAGCACACATAGAGCAGTATGTGTTGCGCTTCTTGTTTCTGCAAAACTTTGAGCAAAAAGACCAACTTCATAATTTTTTGATTGAAGCTGCAAAGCTCTATCCCCCTGGAATCAATAGGGCCCCTAGAGCATCAGACAGTGGCACCCCTAGTGTATCAGAAAGTGATGATGAAGAGTTAGATATGAGTGATTAGTTTGTTTACATTAAGTGCTATTTATCTGATATTTATAAAACTGTATATATAGCTGCCATAAAGTGTTTGTTTGGATGAAAGAAGTTTTGCTGTTTTTAAAGAAGCTTAGAAGCAAGTTTGAAAATAATTCGCAATGGAAATGAATGTCATATTTGGATTCAGGATGAAATTCTGAAGCTAGTGGTAAGTTTTTCCCCCCCAAAAAAATGAATAATTCAAACTGTTTAGTATTTCTCAAATCAAATCACTGCTCAACAAGATTTAGTATTTTTCATATCATATCACTGCTCAACAAGATTAGTATATTTCAATTCAAATTGCAACTTTCAGCAAAATTTATTATTTTTCAAATTGAATTGCTGCAATGATGTTTCTGTGAAAAAAAAACAGGAAAATTGAAGAAACTTAAAGAAGCTTAGAAGTAATTTTGAAAATAATTTGCAACAGAAATGAGTGTTATATTTGGACTCAGGATGAAATTCTGATGCTAGTGGTATGTTTTTTTTATCTAGCTGATTAGTCTGTGAATGTAAACTTTACCTGTAAAATGTACCTCTTTCATAACAGGACAATTCTCCCCTCAAATTTAAATACCTTATATATTCAGACATTAAAAAAAAAGAATACCAAAAGAAAAATAAAATTTGAATTTACTATCCAGCTGCCAAATTAACCCTCTTTCTTTTTAGTATCCTATTCAACTAAATAAAACAAACAGGTTAAAAAAACAATTTGTCACAAGATCATCTTATCAAATAGTTTGTGACAAAAAAAACAAACAATTTGTCACAAGATCATCTTATCAAATAGTTTGTGATAAAAAAAAAAAAAAAACTGGAAATAAAAAGTGACTTGAATGAATACTCACCAAAAGTAAAAATGAAATTCTCATGGCAATTGCTACACTGGCAGTATTGGCTTCTTATGCTGCCTCTAAATATATAAAATTCTTTCAGTTTATTGTTACCTATGAAAAATCTGAGAGAATTTGCCTGATTTTTGAAAAAACAGGAAACACCCACCCCCAAAAAGCAAGCAATCTTATTGAAAATCCCTTAATTAGATACATCATATCAGAGAACCTTACCATAGAGGTTTTAAGCTCGAATTTTCAAAATGTGGAATTTTGAATTTTTTTTTCAGAAGAAACGTGTTTATTTGTTTTGTTTTTCACAGGGGTGAAATTGACATCTATCATCTTATATTTGAACTCCTAGAGTCGAAAGATCTGCTGAAAGATATCTGAATATATCTAATAAATATGAGGCAATCAAGCCAGTAGCTCTGTAGCCCACAGAGTGAAGCAAAAGGAAAAGGGCTAAATAGTGTTACTGAAAAGCCCGCCTGCTGTTAAATAGAAGAAGAAGAAGGGGTGATTGTATCAAACCAAAGGTCCAAGATAATTGGGAGGGAGCTCATTCAAACATGAATTTAAAGCTATTTTTAAGTGACCATACAGATTGGGCCAGGGGAAAGTCTTGTTTTCTTGCTATTTTAGGGCACCAAACTACAACTTTACCCCAAAGAGGACAAATTTCGGCTGCCATCAACCAAAAGGCAATATCTGACATAAACTAAATTTTACAGGAGAACAAAAAAAAAAAAAGTTTGAAGCCTTAAAAAACATGATAGGAGGTGCCTTTTTGCAAAAAAAAAGAAATACATCAAATCTAGGTTTCAGAGCAAGATAAATTTGCTTGTTCAAAAAAAAAACAGACAATTCTTTTTTGTTCTTGAGATGAGTGCAGATATTGCCTTTTAACCTACTTTTGAGTTAACAAAAGGCAGTATCTGCAAGAGCGCCAGAGTAAAATTCCATAAGAAAAAAAGATTACGGTTTTACAAAACAATTTTAAATCAAAGCAAAATGCAGTTTCCAATGACCACATTTGCTTGCCAACAACATCAGCTATGTCATGGTGTAGAACAACCTCGTTTTCAGGCTGTAGTTTGGTCTTGGTCTTCAATGGTTTCTACTGCAGGAGAAAGTGCATCTCAGAGGAGTACATCAACATCAAGTCAAACTACAGCACAAGCATCTCCACAACATTGAATTTGTTTATTTTATAAAGGTAACAAAGATGATATTCATTTATGTTATAAAAAAAAAGTCCATGTGTTTTTACTCATCTTCTGGTTCACTGCCCTCAAATTTGTCAACCAAGTCTTGCACATTGGCTGTAGGAAGGTTCTTCCAGAAAGACCTTTTCCGTGTGTCTGCAGTATGAGGTACAAGTTTTATCAGGATTTTTCTTTTTTTTGTCCCTTGAAGTCCCCCTTGGGACCAATAGCTTCTTTAGGCAAACCTTTGCCTAGAGCACTTTTGGCTTTCACTGTAAAAAAAATCTGCACCTTTCAGTTTGTCGTCAAAATCATATCAATAATATAGTTTTGAGTCTTTCTTCATGAAACTTGCCTGAATAATCTTTCCAAGTTGTATATCAACTGACTTTTTCCCGGACTTCTCATTCTTCCATTTTTAGAAATCACTTATTTGAGTCTCTTTAACTCAGGTATTTTCTCTGGAATCCTGCATAACCTTTATCAACTTGGGAAAGTCTTCAACAACCTGCTTGACATGGATTTTCTTCTCTATCACGTCATGCAAGCTGTCAGCTGCCATGTGTGTGTGTCTCTTTGTCGGGACTTGATGGAGATCTTCTCTGTACCCCATGCTTTGTTTACAATGTGTGCAAACATGGAAAAGATCATCCAGTTCTTGTTCTGTGATGAGCAGTTATTGGTCCAGAATTTAAATTCTTTTGTATCCTGTAATTCATCCACAAGACCAAAAACAGCAGAGGTGACAGCATCCCTGGTTCTACCATATGTTGCTTTGTGCCTTACTACACAGTATGCCATTTCTGGTGATGAGCAAGTAAAAGCACTAGAAACCAGTGGAACAAAAGTTTCATTGAAACACACTAGCCTGCTTGTGAAATGGAATTCTTTAACTGCTCGCTGTATGGGAAGAATTAGGACTTTTTGCATATCAACTGTGAACACTGCCTTCTCCTTGCTGTGGGGGTGCTCAGCATCTTTGTCAAGTTCTCACCTAGCTTTTTCTGCCTGATTTCTATGCTCCTATTGCTTCTCCCTTTCTTTGTCTGGCACACCTTGCCTGGATTCCTTTATTTTGAACAAGTCACAGATTTCACATACATCTGACCTTGGCATTTTTTTTTTATATGTTCATTTCTTGCAAAACTTGAAGGTAAGAACTCTGAATACAATGCTGCTCAGGAAACTTCTCAAAAGTCAGTAAACATAGCTTCAAATGTAATATCTTCTGGGATATATCTCGCATGCAGACTTATATCTCCTGTAGTGGGGCTGACATGGCTTGAATGATTCTATATGGATACATATACAAGGGCTATTCAGAAACTAGGGAACGTTTCCATCTGACGCCACTAGACACATGGCGATAACGTATGTTTTGGTATGCGCGTGCTCGTAGCTTTAGTCGGCATCCAGCCGTGAGAACGAGAAAATCTCCGCACTGCCTGTTTTCCCAATATTCCAGTTTAAAATGTGCGCTGCAATTGCAGATCCCGCCAGTGGTGAAGTGCAGTCTGTAATACGGTTTTTGTTAGCAAAAAACCAATAGAAATTCATTGGCAACTGTGTGAAATGTATGGCAACGAAGTAATGAATGAAAGTTCAGTGCGAAAATGGTGTATCTGGTTTAAAAATGGCCAAACCAACGTGCATGATGAAGAGAGGGGTGGACGGCCGACCATTGTGACTGACGATCTTCTCGCCAAAGTTGATGAGAGGATTCGTGTGACTCATTCAAATGGAAGATTTTCCCACATCCAGCCTACATTCCCAACCTAGCACCAAATGATTTTCACTTTTTCCTGAAGATGAAGAACTGGCTAGCAACACAGCGTTTTGATGACAATGACAAGCTCCGAGCGTGCGTCACTGAGTGGCTGAGATCGCAGGCGGCAGATTTCTATGATGAAGGAATTTCGAAGCCTGTCCACCACTACAATAAGTGCCTTAATTTGTTTGGTGACTATGTAGAAAAGTAGCATTTTAGTCACTCTTTCAGATGCATATAATAAAATATTTTTCCTGTACCTAGTTTTTGTTTTATAACAAAACGTTCCCTACTTTCTGAATAGCCCTTGTAGCTTTGCAGTCCACATCCACCTTTCTAGCACCTCCTCTTTTTTTCTGAAGGGGAAAATCCAACACCCTTGGTCTTTAGCTTTTCAATATAACCTTGATGACTTTCAGAATGGTGTAACCGAAATTTGAAAGAAATGTCTTTTGGCACTACCAACATGAGTTCTCCAGCAGTAACAGATAGGCAATACACAAAACTGTAGTCTGTACAATTTGTATGTTTTGAGTCTTTCATGATGATCCTTTTTTTGCATGTCACTAACAAAACGACTTGATGTATGCAATTCTTTCTCCCTGGCTTAATTCTTGGAACTTGTCATAGATCTGTCTCTTCGGATTAATGGCAAGTTCTTTGCACTTTGTCTTACACTTTTTGGGGTTGCACCCATTCTCTATGAATGGATGTTTTTGCTTTTTCTTTTCAGTCTGCTTTCTCCTTTTTTCTAAGATTGTCCTCTTCTTTGTCACAAAAGCAGGTTGTTTAATATCTAGTATTTTTTGTCATTCAGCACTGGCAATAGAGACTTTACTCACAGGTAATAATGAGATAAGCTCACCTTGTACATCAGTACTATGTCTTGCTGCTCTTGAAATACTACCACCTGTAGAATCAGAATCCTCTGATTCTCCATCTGGTTGATACTCATTTGCTGAGTTGGTCTCCAAGTCTTTGTCTGAATCAAGTAAATTTTGATGTAGGCTTTGTCTGGTGTCTTTGTTACTAGCTGCATGATGGTTAGATTGGGCAGACAAGCCTAAAACTATTTCACCATCTCTGTCACTAAACTCACTCTTATCTGCATACATATCTTCTGTAGTGGTCTCATTGTTTTCCACACACATCAACAAGAAATTGCCATGGCTCATGATTCTGCTCTTCAGTTTTACAGAATCTTGTCTTCTAAATAGCCATGACTGTGACAAAAAAGTTGGCCTTATTTGGCAATATATGCATGTGCAGATATTGCATTTTGAGTCACAAGAGAATGGAAGTTTTCCAGATAACGCCAAATAAAACTACCATATATCTTGGCTATTTTTGCAGATATTGCGTTTTTGACTCGACCAATCAATAGAGTGGAGTGTCTTTACTTGGGATATGCAGAATCTCAATTTCACTTGTCATATCAGATATTGCCTTTTGATTGATGGCAGCTGATTTGCAATCAATTTAGAATTATGAGAAGCTAATTGATTTAAAAGTATCAATAACTATATTTTAGGCTTCCCAGTTACAAAAGGAGTAATGCCACACAGTGGCAGTACTAGATTCAACCAAGCTGATTTGCTTTATTTGTAATGAAAATAGCCTACGTTTGGTGATCTGTAATTGTGTATCAGCTATAATGAGAGGGGGGAGAGTCATTGTATAGGTGGAGGTAGGGTAGATTCCTAAAAAGGTACGTTTTAATGGAGAAACTGCTTACTCTTCATGATGCTTCAGGTAAATGTTGAAAGAGGTAGGGAGAGTAGGAATTAATTAAATTGCTTCTCTCTACAGCTAAAATGTGAGATTCCCATATCTACCAGCACAGAGCTGAAAATGCAAGGCAGGTTATCATCAGCCCCACTAGGAAATTTCTTTGGGATGGCAAATACTGCTAGGAGCTTAGTTTTCAGCATTTTTAAATGGTTTTATTTTCTTTTTCTATTTATATGAAGTACTTAGATGTATTCTAAAAAATTTATGTAATGTATTTATAAATAAGAAATCTTATTGTAGAGATTGTAATGGCTTCAGTTATGTAGAAGATCAAAGGTCTCACAGAATTTCAATCCATACAAATAATACTCCTTTTCATCCAACAAAAATTCTTTTGTAATAATATTAACAAGCACTTTTTACCAGAATTACTATTCATTGCCAATTTTTTAAGTATATTAAATTTTATCCAAAATTGATATTGCAAATTTAAACATAGGATTGTACTAATCAATTTACAATTACACTGGGTAACAGACAAAAAATTGCCAGTGGTTTCTCATCTGATTTAGACTAATTTTTGTTTTTTGAGTCCAAATATCACATTCATTTTGCTCTATCAGGTCAACTTTTTTAGATGCAGTCATAGGCCTACCTGATGAGTAGTACATATGCTAATATCAAGGGTTTTTATTTCAATCATATTTTGCTTGTAGAATATATTGAATTACAACATTAGTTTATTTATCTAAATTATATGCATTTGTGTATGCATGAGTGCAAGGCTATTTAGTTAACCCTTAGCCAATCAAATTGATTCTAAATTTCACTGCCTGACATTAACCTGCATGTTTCTATTTCTTTCACTTGATTGATATAACTTCAGCATGACGGTCATGCAGGAATGATCCTGACATTTTCTGCTACGTCTGCAGAGATTACATGCTGTCAATGGACAGGAGAAACATCATAGGATTTGTAATGTGCGCCTACAAGGCTTACTTTCAAGTCAAACTGGGTGACTAAGATAAGTCCTGGGCACCCCACATGGCATTCAAGACGTGCATGGAATACCTCCAGCAGTGGACAAATGGCGCAAAAACTTCATTGAAGGTTGGGATTCCAGTGGTTTAGAGGGAGCTGTTAGACCATGCATTGGATTGTTGCTTCTGTGCCATTAATACTACTGGCATCATCTGGAAGAACTGACACAGCCTCCAGTATTCTGACCTTCCATCTGCCCACTGTCCAGTTGCTCATTGCAAAAAATTTCTATACCAGCATTCACAGATTTCCCAACAGTGACAATAAGGCCACCACTGCAGGTGAGGGAGGATATACAGAAGAGGAGGATAAGGAACAAGATAGTCTTCAGCCCTTTTCGCAATGTGAGCTTAATGATTTGGTTTGGGATCTCAACTTGTCAAAGACTTTCTCAGAGCTGTTGGCCTCCAGACTCAAAGAGAAAATCTGTCTGATGAAGACACACATGTCACTTTCTTTCATAGAAGGCATGAGGACTATATGGGATACTTCTGCCACGAGTAAGACCTTCTGTACTGCAAAGATGTTGCCAGTCTTCTTGGTAAACTTGTTGCTCCTCAACACAATCCAAGGGATTGGCATCTATTCATTAACAGCAACAAGTACTCTGTAAAGTGTGTGCTCCTCCACAACAGGAACCAATTCACCTCAATGCCTCTTGTGCACTCCACAACTCTCAAAGAAAAATATGAAGCTGTGAAGTATGTGCTCAACAAAATCCAATATGAGTATCACCAATCGATCATCTGTGGTGACTTCATGACTATGAATTTTTTACTTGGTCAGCAGTCCGGGTTCATGAAGTAACCATGCTTTATATGCATGTTAAACAGTCATGACAGATCCCAGCACTATGTAAAGAAAGGATGACTGGCGCCAGAGCAGTTAGTAACTGGGGCAAGAAACATCATAAATGAACCTCTTGTTGACTGGGAGAAGATATTGATCTCACTGCTACACATGAAGCTTGGATTAATGAAGCAGTTCACACACGCTCTGGACAAGGATGGGAGATGCTTCACCTACCTGTGCTGAGCCTTTGCTTGACTGACCATTAAGAAGCTGAAGGCCAGCATTATAGATGGCCCACAGACTCTGCAGCTCCTGTAGGACACAAAGTTCAAAAACTCAATGAAAACGCTAGAGTGTGGTGCTCGGAAATCGGTTGTGCAGATGGTGAACAACTTCTTGGAGAACACAAAGGCAGCAAATCACGCCATACTCGTCAGCAGCATGATAGAGGCCTTCCAAAAACTCGGGTGTTTGATGAGTATAAAGGTGCACTTACTGTTCTCACACATAGAGAAGTTTCCTGAAATCCTTTGGGTAATGAGCAACAAGCAGGGAGAAAGGTTCCACCAGGACATGCACCAAATGAAGGAGAGGTATGAGGGAAGATGGGATGCAGTCATGATTGCAGACTACTGCTGGTTGCTGAAGATAGACAACCCAGCAGCTGCTCACACACGGGAATCAAAGAAACACCAATTTATGCTGTGAACTCTAAAATTTTGTGCCATATAGTGCTCATTCTATTATTATCATTATGAAATATGCTTATCAATTTTGATGGAGTAAATAAAAATTAGATCTGAATATGATGACGGTTATTTCTTGAGGAAAACGGAACAAATCGTCAGGGGCTTCTCAGCTAATGATCTGCTGAAATTTGTTTTTTTTTTCACAAAATTAATTTTTTTTTAAATTTCCGTAGCAAAACATTCTGACCTGATTGAAAAAAAAACAAGGTCATTTCAGACTCAGAGCATCAAAATTAGTCTAATTCAGCTGGAAAACCCTGGACGATTTTCAAAAAGTATTTTTTGTTACCCTGTGTTATTGATTTGTACATTTTAAAAGTACTTAACCAGGGATTTAAGGGACCAGTACCTCAAATCATATCCTGGTTAGGCCTGGGTATGATTTGGAAAACAATCAGAAATTAAATAAAAAAAAAGAACTTTTCAAATGAAAGCAAGAAACAAATTTGAAACCTATTTGAACAGATTATTCTTTATGTGAAGGGGGCTGTCTCCTCCTTAGCTCCTTACTCTTAACTGTGAAGTTTGGCTTTTTTCAAACTTTTAAAGAAGTTTTGCAATTGGAAAAACAAGATTTTCCGAAGCATTAAAAAACTTTTGTTTAATGAGCAAGGTGTTGAGAAGGGGACAGTCCCCCTTATATACAGAACAATTTATATTTGTTTTAAGTTTTAAACTTGCTCCTTACTTTAGTTGAAAAACCTTTTTTATTTGTTTAATTAAATTTCATGAAACTGTAAAGTTTTATGAATACAATACTTTTGGTAACACAGAAAAAAGATCAATATTTCAATGAGATCCGTTTGAATTTTGAGTGGTAAACAAACAATTTGTGGTAACAAACTGTAAGTAAGGAGTGACCTGGCTCAATAGTAACCAAAGCTCTAAAAAACGAACTTTTATAACAATAGATATGTCAAAAGAATGGCTTATTATGCTGATTCCAAATACATAAGTTTCATTAAGTTTAGTTTTACCCATCCAAAGCTACAAGCCTGAGAAAATTCGGTGGATTTTCGAAAAAAATGAGAAAGACCCCCTTGAAGTTATAGAATTTTAATGAAGATCATACCATTGGATTCACCATATCAAAGAACCCTACTATATAGGTTTGAAGCTCATGTCAGCAAAAACGTAAAATTTTTTATTTTTTGCCAGAAGATAGATCATGGATGTGTTTATTTGTTTTTTTTTTCTATGGATGATCATATTAATCCAGCAGGCCTAAAACGTCAAGAGAGGGCTTATTCTAACGGAAAAGTTCTTGTACCCTTGTTAAGTGACAAAAAAAAAATTGGAGGGCAACTAGGCCTCCTCCCATGCCACTTTATTCCCAAAATTGTCCAATCAAAATTTTAAGATAGCTTTTTTCTTCAACATAGTTGAAAGGCCCAATAACTATGTCTTTAGAGATAAAATGACTCCCTACAGTCCATGGGGAAAAGTTTTTAAGTTATAAAATTTACCTATTGTTTTATTTGTTATTGCAAAGTATGCATACATTTTTTGAGTAGGGAGGGGAGGACAAATTTTCTGCTGGAAGCATTTTGCACGGGGAGAATTTTCCATGGAGAGGGAAGTTTTCAGGGGGTGAAATTTTCAGAGAAAATTTTAGCAGTGGAGATGTTAAGGGTAATTGTCTGGGGTAAATTTTTGCCAGGATTGAATTACCCAGAGGATATTTCTATGGGAAGAGGAATTTTTCCATGGAGGAGGAGGAGCCAGGTATCCTGGCGTTATTTAAAAAACGATCAGAAATTAAATAAAAAAAAAGTTTTTCAACTGAAAGTAAGGAGCAACATTACAACTTTAAACAAACAGAAATTGTTATGTATATCAGGGGAGTTACCTCCTCAGCACCTCGCTTAACGTTTAAATGTTGTCCCAATTCTTTAAAAACAACTCCTGAAACACGGGAGTTGTTTGATTAGAACAATAAGTAACTTTTTTTAAAGGGCCAAAAAAGTAGCAGGAAGAGCAAGGTGTTGAGGAGGGGGCAACCTCCCTAATATATGTAGTAATTTCTGTTCGTTTTCAGTTTCAATGTTGCTCCTTACTTTCAGTTAAAAAAACTTGTTTTTTTTTTATTTAATGAAGCTTAGAGAAAAATATTTTTCTAAAGGTAATGGAAAAAATATGTCATTTAAAGTAAAAGTATATAAAAAAAACAAAAAAAAAACAACAATTAATTACAAAAAATTCAGAAAGCAATTGCCTACTTACAAAAACTCAATTCAATTTTTCAATTCAATTGGGTTTAAAAAAACAAAACAAATAGAAATAAATAAACTTCTCTATGCAAAAAAAACGCATGTTGAGTCCCTTAAAAAAAGTAATGATCCTCCTAATCATGCTTTACGACTCTTGCTTTACTCTTCAGCACAACCACATCCCTCATCCATACATTTCATTATCTAAGAGATCCCCCCCCCTTACTTCCCGAAAGCACAGCTACCTTAACCTTATAAAATAATAATAAATAAATAAAAAATAAAAAAAAAACAAGCTGATATAATAATGATAATAATAAAAAAATCTCAATTATTAATTAACTCTATTTTTTGAAATTCAGTAAGATATTTTTTAAAAGACCCAAGGGAGTTCCTACATCTCAGCTCTTGTGGAAGCAGGTTTCACACTTTCGCGCACGCCACATCTGGTTCAAAATCCGACTGTACTGTAGGTATTTGTCTCACCAAAAGGTTTGAGGCGGATCTCGTGTTCCTAGGATGTTATTCCAATATCAACTGGAATATACTGTGGAATGCTGATAGAAGTAATCTGAACAAAAATTTGGAAACGATAACTGAGCATGATAGTGATTCACGGGAAAGAAAATCGTCCATATTTCCGATTATTTTCAGGGCAGTCTTGTGGATTGAATCAAGCCTTTCCAGTGGGACGTAAATGTTGACTGCTAAATTGATGCACAATACTGCAGATGAGGCTTGATAAGTCCATTATAAAGTAGACAAAGGATTTTTTAGGGAATGTGTGTTTCAGTTTCCTGATAATCCCAAGATTGCGGGAGAGCTTCAGCTCCACAGCGTGGATGGGATGTGCAAAGGATACGTTTTCGTCAAGGAGTACACCTAGGTACCTGGCATAGCCAGTTTTTGGTCGTCTGATTGTTCCTCAAGAAGTTGTTATTTCTGATACGTCTGGGCGAAGAGTTCCAATCCTTGAGAAGAAGAGAACACAAGATTTGTCAAAATTTATAACAAATCAATTGGCATCCATCCAAATGTAAGTTTCTTCGAAGCTGACCTCAAGTTTACTGTGGAGCGCTGACATGTCAGTGTCACAGGAGGCCATTGTAGTGTCATCCCCAAACACCACAAGTTCATCCAATTCATTATTGTTGCTCAAAATTTCTAGGTCGCAACATAATTTGCAGCACCGTGAAGTCCTTGAGTCAGGGCTCAGTACGCGACTTAGGTCATTCACATGAGTGCCATCTACTTGACACACGCTGGGCCCATAAAGTCCTTGTAGACTTTCTGGGGGGTAAGACTGTGTTAGCTGTTTTTTCTCCAATTTTGGCGAAGAAGGTACCAAGAGCTTTTGCAACTTGTGCTGGCTCAGTCAAGGTTCCCCATCAACCGTAATTCTGGATGGTAGTTCAGGCTGTTGGTTATTCGGTCATAATGCTGAATTAACTGTCTTCCACACTTTCCTTCCATCCTTCCTACTTTCGGCTAGCCTTTGATTAAAGTAATCCCTTTTAGCTTTTCTGAGAACAGACCGTAGGCATTTCTTATAAATTTCATAGGTCTGCAGGCTAGGTAGATTACAATATTCTGCCCAAAGATTATTCTTTTTATTGATACACCTGAGTAAACTTTCTGTAACCCACGGGCAAATTGATGCGTTGTTTCTTCCACGTTTCTTCATTTTTTCTTTAAAACAACATGCCTCATACATTGTTGTAAATGTACTGTAAAAATTTCAAATCCTTCATTAAGATCTTCCTTCTCCATAACGACATCCCAGGTCGTTTTCTTCAATTCCTTTTTAAGTAACCGTAAGTTTTCTTCATTCAGATCTACAACCGGAATATCATCTCTAGTTTTTGAAAATGACCTTGTTGCCTTTGATGTTTCGAAAACGGTACACAAGGGGAAGTGGTCCGACATGTCACTGATGATTACTGAAGCCGAGAGTGGAGGTAGAGTAGAAAAATATTATCAATTAGTGAACGAGTACTCTCAGTTACTCTCGTTGGGATAGTTGTCAACGGGTAAAGATTAGATCCAGACATAAGAGTGAGAAGTTCTTTAGCAGTATTAGTTAGGGGATAGGGTAGGTTGATGTTGAAATCACCCATGATGACCACATCATGATTCTGTTTTTCAAGCATTTGGAGTGTTTCCAATAAATTTTCCATAAACAAAGAAACAGAACCTGACGGTGATCGGTAAATTTCTCCAACGATTAATTTCCATTGTGAAGGAAGTGACATTTTTTTTAATATTTTTTTGAATACCAAATACCAAACACCTTTATGCTTCAGAAGTGTAAAAAATTAAATATTTTTCAAAGTGGCAGCTAGATAAATACAATCAATCCTGGAAAAAAAAATGATAAAAAAAGACAAAAAACGTCTCCATTCAAGGGGAGAATACAAAAATTCCCAGCATTCCATTCAGGGGAAACATTTCTGATTATACTGTAGTGGCTTCATATATCAGCTCATGGGTCAGCTCTTGCAATGCAAGCAAAAGTGGACGGCATATTTTACCCAAATTGTCCCTTATTAAATTGTTTTCCTTGTGTTTTCTATAATCAAATGAACTTTCTTGTGTACTAATAGCTGCACTAATTACTAATAAACAAATACATATTTAGGATCGCCATAAAAGCTGCTTCTTTGATTGAATGTTATCAATAGTTAGGCTCTTACACTTTCGTTATTGGCAAGGATCGTTATTTACTTACCATTCATTACTATGAAGAATCTGATTTTTTTTTTTTTTTTTTACTCAAAACCAAATCATATAGAAAAAATGTTTGTGGAAAACTGAAAACAGGTCACTCAGTCAGAAATTTAGCTTAAATTTTCGTTATCAAGGGTCAAAATCTGTTGGCAGGCAGCCAACAATGGGGCATCACACATTTTGTCAATGTTCTTTCCCTATTCTGCTCTTTTCCCTTTGGTTTTCTTATAATTACTTTATAGTCCCAAATTTCCAGCTTAGTTCAAACTCCCCTCAACCTTTTTAAAGCCAATTTAGTTCAAAAGTCCCCTCAACCTTTATTTTTAGAGTGAGTTGGTAAATTTTGTTCACTTTTGTACACTGAGTAGACAATAATAAGTGTCTTTCTTTTTACTGTGCCTATATATTTTTCATAGCATAGATTTCAGGTATTGGATGGTTTTGACATGATTTTTGCTTTAGGAAAATTATTTCACCTGTATTGGTATTAAGGAAATACGTCAAAGAAATATATTAAGGATGCGGCTTATTTTTGAGCATAGGTAAAAGCTACCTGCTTGGTTTTATCTCGTGAGGTACCTTTCCAATAGCCTAGTATTGAGCGTGTCGGCCAGAAGTGGCAATTGAGTTGGAGTGTCAAATGGAAATTCCAAATGAAAGGTTTTCTTCTTCTCCGGGACGGTTTTTCTCTGGGTTATAAGGATGTAACCGTACAAGTCGTAATTTGATAGGTGGTTTTGCACAGGGAGCGGAGTAAACCTCAGTTTTACTTTAGCCCCCTCTTTTACCCCCTTTAAATTTTTGTCATTTCATTTTACTCTCTTTTTGTGACTGTTTTCTCTCTTTTAGATTTCTTTACTTTCGCCACAGAAATAAATAAATCTTCATTACATGGGATCTGAATTACCACATTAGGTTTCTCAAGCTGATCTCTCAAATCTTAACTTATTTTTATTTGATACTGGCATACTTGGTACCACATCTCGGCGCCTCATTATTGCTGCTTCATCTTAGAAACATAGTATTTGAAGCGTATCAATTTCGAATACAAAACGAGAAGGAAAACATTACAGAATCATGTTCGTTCCTAACTGGAAAGCTAAATATTTGATTTTAATTGAGTCTATAGATCTGGGAAAAGCGCCTGACGAGTAAGGATAATTGTCTTAACCTCGTCACTTTCTGTAAGTAGTAAGTTTACGAATCCTCTGATAATTTCCAATTGATATTGCTCAACCCTTTTAAAGACCTCCTCATAAGTTCATCCTCACTATAATCCTTGTAAGGAATATCTTCCGCCTCAATAGTCCTTTTAAATTAAGTGAACAATTTCAGGATGATCTTCTGATTGCTATAATACCAAGAGGATCCAAAGGTTGATCTAGCCTTTGATTAAACTCTTCAGCGGTAGATTTTCAACTACTATGGCCTGGGCTACGATTCCTAAAACTAAACGGTCTTTTGGAATTTGGAAATTAGACTCTCACCTGTTGAATTGTTGAACACGCATGCTCTCAGTCAACTTATAGGATGAAATCAAAGCAAACACAAAAATAAGTATTATCTCGGTCTTAGATCTAACCTCTTAATCGATTAAACGCAAGGAACACTGATTGCCAAATAACAAAAATGGGAATGCTCAATCCAATATTGAGGATTTCCTGAATATAGTGATACAATGCGATATGACCTAAATTTAAGGTCGATACAACTCTTTCGAAAACAAAAATGACAATACCCAATCAAATACTTAGGACATCTGAAATGCTTCAATACAGTAGAAGGTGAACCAGTGTAATGACCTACTTCAGTGCAGTGGTTCAGTTGCACGATGGTTCAGTTACACGAGGGTTCAGTTGCACGGTGGTTCAGTTGCACGGTGGTTTAGTTGTACGGTGGTTCAGTTGTACGGTGGTTCAGTTGCACGGGGGTTCAGTTAAATGGGGTTTAGTTGCACGGGGGTTTAGTTAAACGGTTTCGGTTGTAAGGCGGTTCAGTTGCTCTGTGGTTCAGTTACACGGTGGTTCAGTTACAGGGGTTCAGTTGCTTGTGGTTCGGTTACAAGCACACCGTTTTTAAAGAAAAACATTGTTGCATTGCATTGCATCAGACTATAGACGCTTCTAGAATACCAAGGTCCTTGCGTTAGTCTTACAGTTTGTCTTGTTAGTCTTGCTACAGCTGTGTTCGATTATCAAGCTAAGATCAAACCCACTGCGCTACTACCAATCGATGAAAAACAAATTCCAAGGAAATTTGGAATATTTTCGGTCAAAAGATAGCTTGTTTGTATATAGACATAAAATGAGCTTCGTTTGGAAACTTTTTCTCATGAAACTCGTAGAAACTAACTTTTTTTTTGTCTCATGAAACTTTTAAGGATTTTTTTTAGGCAAATTATCATTTTCTAAGCATTGTTGTTCAAAAGTTAAACTTTGGCTTAAAGAGTGAGGGGTTGAGTGGAATGACAGCCCCCTCATGTTTTTGATAACCCTGGACCAAGATTTGCTAATCTTGTTTTGCCTCTGTTATTGTTTTTTGTCATAGTCCTCACTCTGTCTCGGAATTGATAATGAGGTTAAAAATTTCTCATTTAGAAAGACCTGGAGGCTCTCAACAAAGAACTGCTGCTTCTCATAGAGAAATTCCCATAAATCCTGATCAACTTGTACCACCACCTCCTCCTTCTCTAAGTGGAACTGGAAGGCAAAAAGCACCTTATAGAGCAGACACGGATGACTTCTATAGGAATAGAAGTAATGAAATGGTGGCTCCTGTCCAAAGAAATTTATATCAACGAGAAGAGAGACCGTATCAAAGAGAAGAAAGAATGAATATAGGTCAGAGAGAAGAAAGAATAAATGAAGACCGAATAATGCAAGAAATTTTTCAGCTCAAAAAGGAAATGAGTCGAGTTTCTGTTGAACTGCTGGTGAGCTTGTTTTTTTTTCATTTCGTAGGCTTGTTTTCCTTAAAAATTTTTATTTTGGAACTAATTGATTGGAAATACCAATACAAAAAACAATTTGTGATAGTTCCTTAGTGTGACTCTTATTATTTGATTTCAATTGCTTAATTTCTTACTGTGTTCTTACCTCTCCTTGAAAAAACAAAATACCGATCAGCTTAAGATGTTGCATATCTATATAGTTTATATTTCCTCGTGAAAGGAAGTGATTCGTTATAAGTGATGTAATATTTTTATATTTATTACATTTTATATTGATACTATCAAGGCTCATAAAGCTGAAAGAAAAGACTGGCAATCGTAACGAACCTTTTTCTTTGTGAATTGGTAAATATCTTATGCAATATTTAACGATATAGTGTTTGTTTTTTCTTTCTTCTTTTAGTTTGCTTCATAAAGGTTGAAAACGTTGTGTAAATTTTGTTCATGCTTCTTATGGATAACAAGTGTCTTATTAGTGATGTGTTGTGTGCAATATGTTCAAAGAAGAAAACTCCAGAAAATTTGCTAACAACTGCAGAACTAATAATTTGCTTTAATTCTTTTTCGTGCATTTTGCATGAATACTTTGAACTGTTTAAAGACATACTTTTTTTTATATTTTTAGGCTGTAAAGCAACAAAATGAAAGTCAAGAGGCAGTGAATAGTTTGAGAAAAGATGTTTCAACCTTGCAAGGTGAAATGCAGATGCTCATTGCTGGGATGAGTGAAATATCGGGGAAAGAAGATCGTTTTGAAAAAATGCTCGAAAGATATTCTGAAAAACATGATCAGCTAAAAAACGAAATCAGGTTTCTAGATAAGGAATTCAAAAGTATGAAAGAAAACCAGAAGGGCCTTGGTAAAGATTTCAAAGCTTTGTGGGTGGATACAAAATCTATGACTGCTGTACATGGGGACTTTATTGGACTTGAGAAGAAGTTTGAATCATACAAGGCTATGGAAGCTAGAATGGTGTCTAAGTTTGAAACAATGTCAAAGCTTAAGGCGGACGTGGATCTTGCTTCACGTGACATCTATTCGTTACGGGAATCTCTCAATAAGAAGTTTGTAGCTTTTTATGAATTGGAACAAAGATTGACTAAGCTCTCTGCAGTTGACCACCGTATTAAAAGATCAACTTCTCCTGAAAGTTTTTCATTACGTTTAAGGAAAGTGGAGGAAGCATTTTCCAAAAAAATCGCACGTATTGAAAGCTACTTTGATGAGAGCAAGCGGTCGAGAGAAAAGACGTTAATCAACGATTCAAACAACTTTTCTAAAGAAAGCATGGCAGCGCAAGAGGAGCTGCCTGAGAGGACTACAGACGCACCAACTGAAAGAATTGTCAAACTGCTTGATAGAAAAGCCAATGAACCCGGAGCTGCAAAACTGGAGAGCGTTGTCAAGATTGTAAAAAACAAAGCAAATGAAACTACCACTAAGGAACCAGAGAAGGCTGCCAAGATGGTAAAAAATAATGGAAATCCGCCTGCGGGTGGAGATACGAGTAATATTGTCAAAACAGTGAAAAGAAAAGCAAATGATCTTGCGGTTGAAGAAGCGGAGAAGAAAAGACAGAGGAAGCAAGACCAGGGTCAAATCCAGATAGAACACGACTTAGCAGCAATTACTAACATCAAGCCATACAGCTCGGCAAGCTCGGACAAGTCACATCAGCTGACAAGAGATTTTAAATACAAGCTCCTATCAGATACAAAAATGCAAATTTTTGGCAAGATTGGCATTTGCAGAAAAACGTTGATATTACCAGTTGGGAAAGTCTATTGCAAGCAATGGTTGTCATTCCCAATTGAAGCTGTTGGGGACATTCACTGCATGTTGCACTCATGTAAAAAAGGAGATGAAGTCATAGAAACCGTTCTGTTTGGTTGGATTGGTAAAAAACCCGTGATGCTGTCATCCAACAGTATTGTTTATGCAAAAACTCCCTTTCGTTCACTTGGTTTTGAGCTTGTGAATGACAAAATCGCAAAAGTTAATTTTATTATTGATAAACAACCTGTTTGGCTTGAACTGAAAGTTGAAATGTTGAAAGTTGAAAGTTGTATTGGAAAGAAAGCATGTTCCAACCTGAATACAATTCCGATGTTGGCCTTGAAACGAGTAAAATATGTCCTTGATCTAGATGAACGCCAAAAACCTCACATTATAAAAGCAACTTTAGGTGAGCATGAATTCAAGAGAGAAAGTTTGCGTCCGGGGGTGTTGGAAATAGAAAATTCTCTATCGGTCACGGAATTGGAAAGGACATCTAATAGTTTGGCCGCTGAAGTAACTGACAATTTGAATCCGAATGAAATGATAGTTTTGGATGCAATTTATGAAAGTGAGATCAGCCAGAAAGATGACAGTACTTCAATTGACGCTTCAATTGAAGATGAAGTGAATTTGAAAAATAATCTACCCGTAGCACCCGAAAGTGTTTCGCCGATAAAAGATTCCGTTTCGAAGAATCCAAAACAGCCTGAAGCCAGAGGACAAGAACCTTTTAAAGCTGGTAATTTGAAAAGTTCAATGAAGTGGCGCCCAAAGAGTCTGGACAAGTCTGGAGATGTATTCCATTCCTATGTAGGTGCCCCTCAAAAGTACGAAGATCCTTCTGACAAGGAATCCGTACCTCATGGAAAAGTTTCAGTTGAGTCACATCTACCAGCACCTTCAATGGATGAAGTGAGTCCTAAATCAGTGAGCCAATTCGCAATTACAAGTGACGATATCGAGATAATTGATGAAAATATACCTCCTAAAAATCTGTCGAGTCTGACAAATATTCCTGGCCAAGAACCAAGTGAAATATCAGTTTTACAGAATACCGCAATTACAAGTGACGATATCGAGATAATTGATGAACACAAGTCTCATAAAAATCTCTCGAGTCCGAAGAATTTTCCTGACCAAGAACCAAGTGAAATATCAGTTATACAGAATACCGCAGTTACAAGTGACGATATCGAGATAATTGATGAAAATATACATCTTAAAAATCTCTCGAGTCTGAAAAATTTTCCTGACAAAGAGCCAAGTGAAATATCAATTATACAGAATGATTCTGCCTCTGAAAAGTTGCTTGTGGATTCTGCACAAGAAAGCTGTGGTGACAAAGTCCTGCATGCTACTTTATCAGAGACAACAGAACAGCAAAGGTATAGTACATAGTATATTATGTCTTTTTTACGGGTTAAATAAACTCAGTGACAAGCAAATACTTTTTATATGAGATAGTTCTACTGTCTTTTTGAAATTGCATTAAGAGATAAATTGGAAGTTAATTTGCTGGAAGGATCCGACCTAACTAATCTTGAAATAAATATTTAAGATAAGTCCTTATAAAAGAGAAAAAACAACTGATATCTTCAGTCATTTTCAAGATTTCGAAACACATTATGTTACTCCACTGTTTATATATATTGTACAGTGGGTTACAAATAAATTATTATAATTCCATCTGCATATATTTATTAATATTCCTCGACTATAACGGTTCAAATATCTTTTCTATCCAAGGTTGCTTAGCCTTTTGCCTCTTAGGGTAAATAATTACATTTTGGACGTGATCGAATTCCAAAAACTAGTGTGATCATGAAGATGCATTTTGATGGCTTTGTTTATTGATGTGATCGCAGTTTATGCAATGGCAAACTAAGGAGTGATTTTATATATAAGAAACATCGATACACTTCAAGAGTATCAATCCACTGATATGATATTGTTGAGCATTAATATTTTTAGGATTAATGAAAAAAAAACTTTTCCCACACAACAGGTTTTTCAAAGAATGGTAAAGGGCTACACTAAGCCAAAAATGAGCAGAAATAAAGTCAAGTAACCTTCCAAGTGTAAAACTACCACAAATTATTATCAATGAATAAATGAAACAAATAGAAATTACAATAAATAACCAAGTTAAACTCAAAACGAGTAAAAATTAACATGAGTAGGGGTGAGAATCCCCATGCTTTCGAAAGACCATAGCATAATTTGCACTTTGCTGAAAAAAAATAACAATGGATTGTCAGTTTAATTTACAGTTTCTGATATATATTCCTTAGAGTTTTAACAATTCTTTTTTTATTAAAGTAAAACAAGTGAAAACATTTTAAATTTATTTTGTTTTCAGTAAAGTGCAAATTATGGTCTGGTCTTGAGAAGGCATGGGGATTGTCAGCCCTACTCATGTGAATTTTTACTCGTGTTGAGTTTGACTCGGTTATTTATTGCAATTTCTGTTCGTGTTTGAGTTTCATTTATTCATTGATGGTGATTTATGGTAGTTTTACACCTGAAAGGTTATTTGACTTTATTTCTGCTCATTTTTGGCTTAGATGAGCTCTTTACTTTTCTTTGAAAAACTTGTTTTGTGGGAAAAGTTTCTTAAATTAATCTCTGTTCGTTTTATGGGAAAAAAAGATATTTTTTCGTTTTTTTTTCCATAAGAATCCAGTTTGGCTTGCGATCTGTATTTTAGAGAAGCTTTTTCAACGATTTTTGCTAATGCTTTTCACCGGTCTTTTGCTGATATATCCTTTTGATAACCTGTATATTTATATACCTTTCTGATTTTCATTTTAATGCTCTTAGCCTTAAAAGTAGTTGCAATAGAGGTAGTAGTTGAAGTAGGAGCAGTAGTAGTAGTAATAAATGTAGTAACGTAGTAATAAATGTAGTAATAAGTAGTAATTACTACAGTAACGTAGTAATAAATGTAGTAATAAGTAGTAATAAAATAGTAATAAATGTAGTAGTAGCACGCACATATTGCCTTTTGGTCTATTGATCTTCCCCTTTAAGTATTTTCTGAAAGTTCCAACTTAATACTCAAATACATTCTTAATATACGCTTTTTTGACATAGCGCATAGTGTCTGTGGTCGCACATAGTGTATTTTGATTTAGTTCAAATTTTCCCTCATTATTTTAAATGCAGTACTGTGGTCGTAGTAGTAGTAGTAGCGTACAAATATTACCTTTTTTGTCAATTGATCATCTCCCTTGTCATTTCCCTAAAAGTTCCAAATAATATACTCAGTCCTGAGTTACGCCCTTTTGAAAGCCCGCATACACGTAAAATGTTTTGATTAAGTTCAAAACTCCCCTCAACCTTTTCTGAAAGGCTCACCTGAATGCCCTTTGTCCTTTTGAAAAGTAAAGGTCAAACATTCATACCTTTTTCAATAACATACAATACGTAATCAGTGAACGAATTGTCTAACTTACAGCTCTTTTTCTGGAGACTGTGAGGGGGTTGTCGTCCCCAAAGACATAATTACAGGGTCTTTCAACGATGCTGAAGAAACCAGACGTCTCAAAATTTTGATTGGGTGTTTTTTTTTCGAAAATGATGGTCGTGGGGGGGGGGGGGGGCCTGGTTTTCCTCAATTCACTTTTGACTTTTAAAAAGAGCACTATAACTTCCAATCAAATGAGCCTTATCCATACAACCATCCATTGCATAAAAACCTCGTATGCCTTCGGAGCATAATTTGTAGACTTTGCCCTCAGGTTCTGAGGGGCTATTTCACCCCTAAGGCCTTTCTTTAGACTATTTTGAACAAAATGGCTATTTCAAAATTTATATTGGATGCATTTGGGGAAAAGAAGACGCGGGGTGGGGCTAACTGCCCTCCTTTCACTTTTGACTCTTAAAAAGGACACTAGGCCCTTTTGACAACCTACATATAGACGGCGTTATGTGATATAGTTCACCTTCCCCCTCAAAATTCCTGAGAATATCACCTTTATACCCTTAGGCATAGGTGTAATAGTAGTCACAATAGTAGTATTAGTATTAATTGTGGTAGTAGTAGTAGTATTAGTAGCAATAGCACTAGTACTAGTAGCAGCAGTAGTCATAGTGTATTGCCTTTTGGTCAGTTGAACATCCCTCTCATCATGTCTTAGAAGTTTCAGTTTAATACAATTAGCCGTTGCTATGACATTCCTGATATGTCCTTTTGATAACCTGTATTTTCGCATAATTCTTTAAATTTATATCTTAGTGCTTTCTAGCCTTACAAGTAGCTGCTATAGAAGTAGTTATTGAAGCAGTAGTAGACGTAGAAATTGAGGTAATATTAGTAGTAGCGGGCACATATTGCCTTTTGGTTAATTGATCTTTTCCTTTAAGCATTCTCTGAAAGTTCCAACTTAATATCCAAATCCATTCTTGAGATAAGCTCTTTTGACAATTTGCATGCACGTAGTGTCTTGATTTAATTCAAAATTTATCCTTAATTTTTTAAATGTAGTAGTGTGGTAGTTCTAATAGTAGTAGAAGTAGTAGTGGTGGTGGTAGTTGTAATATTGTTAGTAGCATGCAAATATTACCTATTTGGTCTATTGGTTATCTCCCTTATCATTTCCTGAAAGTTCCAAATTATAATTCTTAGTCATTCCCGAGTTAAGCCCTTTTGACGACCCGTATAGCCTACACATGACGTGTTTTTATTTAGTTCAATACTCCCTTCAACATTCTCTGAAAGGCTCACTTGAATGTCCTCTGTCTTTTTGGAAAGTAATAATAATCTCTATGGAAAGTCGTTAACATATGCTATATGTAAACAATGAACGAATTGCCTAACTTACAACACTTGCCCTGAGGGCTGTGGGGGGTTGACATCCCCAAAGGCATAATTTCTAGACCTGTCAACAATACTGAAGAAAATAGATGTCTCAAAGTGTAGATTGAATTTTTATTTTGGGAAATGATGGGCGCGTGGTGGGGAAGGGGTAGTTGCCATCAAATAACTTTTGACCCTTAAATAAGGTATTATAACTTCCAATTTACTATTTAATGCCCCATCCGAAGTTTATATGACCATATATTCCATAAAAGCCTTATATGCCCACCAGGACATAATTTACAAGCTTTGTCCCAGGGATTTGGTGGGTTGCGTCAAATCTGGAGGCATTGATATATGTTCTTTGGATTATTTTGAACAAGATGGCCATATCACAATTTCGATCAGATACGCTTGGGGAAAAGAGGGTGTCTTGGGGGGACTAGTCTCCCTCCATTACTTTTGACTCTTGAATGGGAACCAAAACTTTGAATTTCTAATTAAAAGAGCTTCCTCTATACTTTATATAACCAACCTTCCAACCAAAACCTTCCAAAAAAACTTACAATCCTTGCCTTCAGGTTCTGAAGGGTTGTTTCAACCCCCAAGGCCTTGCTATATGATCTTGAGACTATTTTGAATAAATGAGTATCTCAAAATTTTTTCACATGCATTTGGGAAAGAGAGGACTTGAGGGGGGAGAGGGATAGTTGGCCTCAGATGACTTTGACTTTTATAACGCCACTAGAACTTCTGATTCCCAGTCCAATGAGCCATCTTCGAAGTTTATACAACCACCTTTCCATATAAACCTTATATGTCCCCGGGGCATAACTTACAACCCTTACCCCGAGGGCTGTGGGGGAGAGTTATCATCCTTAAAGACATAATTTCCGGGCCTTTCAAAAATCGAATGAGCCTCTTTCGTAGCTTATACGACCACCATTTCCCATGAAAAATGCCTTATATGCCCCTGGGGTATAACTTAGAACCCTTGTCCTGAGGCCTCAGGGGGGGGGGGTGTCATCCTCAAATACATAATTTCCGGACCTTTCAATTACGTTGAACAAAATGGCTATCTCAAAATTTTGAGTGGATGTGTTTGGGGAAATAGTTGGCCTGGGGAGGGGAGGGGCTGGTTGCCCTCCAATCACTTTTGACTATTAAAAAGGGCACTAGCCCTTTCAATTTCCAATCGAATGAGCCCCTTTCGAAGTTTTTACGACCTCTATACGACCTCTATCTTAATCCCTCTATACGAAGTGGTCTGGTCTATAAATAAATAATACAGTGCCCACATCGCTCTTTACTTAGGCAACGCTATTGCGCTGCCCATGATTGTATCGATTGTCGGTAGCATTCTGTTTAGTCGATAGTAGCCGCCTTATACACAGTATACATTTGTCAGTTATTGTTAATTTCCAAGATGGTTTCATTTACTTAAAGTTTCGGAGTTGAACATTGTGTCATTATAGCGAATATTAGAGGCAATAGTGCGGAATCGTTTGTAAAAGAAAAAAAAAATCCCCATTCGTTTTCTTTGGTTTGCTACATGAATTTGATAAAATATTAAAGAAAGTGTTGTCAGTGATAGAAGGGGCTAGGTGTATCCATCAAAATAGCATGAGAGGCATATTTTGAAAATAATGGAAATTACTGGGTAGAACATAAAATATCCAGAGGGTCGAGCGCTTCTTTCTTCAAATACCTGCCTGCCCTATTTCATGAATTGTGACTCTGAAATTAAAAAATAGGGCCATCTACAGACATTCCATAATGAGACCAACAAGGGAGGTTTTTCTCTGCTGGGAAAAAAATATCTATTAAAACAACTGCCAAATTTTAGATTTTATGGGAAGTTTTGGTCTTTCCTGGGAATAATGGAGGGGATTACAACAAAACTACGTTCAAACGACCCATATCATTTTTTATTCATCTTAATTTATATAATGTTTTGCTTTCGACATGTTTGGTGATTCTTCCGATTCTTGACCATTACAGTTAATCTGACTTGGGAAGGTTTTTCTATTTCAGATTAGGTTAACAGGCAAATTCTAGTGATTATTTTCCGTAAGCAATTACTCGTATGGCAGTACTTTTTTGTCTGGATCGATTGAGATTAAAACCCACAATCTTCAGTTTATAGAGAACTGATGGAATATCTAACATACCACTTCTTCAACTAATCTGCAAAATGGCGTAGGTGATGTTTATCCGAGCTCATCGACATCAGGTTATTTAGGTGTTTAAAACAGAGGGTTTTTTTTAAATTAAGGAATCGAAAATATTCTTTTATGATTGGCTTGAAAACAGGAAAAAGGAGATTGTGGCTTATTAATGCGAGTCAACTTATGTATTGCCATGATTCTTGATCGATAAATTAAGTAGAACTTATGTGTAATAACAGTTTTCTCGGTTTCTTCAGCTAAGATCTGATTTTTAAACAAGCCAAATGATAGGTTAGGTTCGGCCCTGACTCATAGTGATAGATAGCGATTGACATCACCTTGATGGAGTCATACCTACCTGTTGGTAAGTGTGTGAATTTAGAATATTTGGTAATATCTGTATCTCCCTCATTAATTGCTGTAAAATTTGTTAAGTAATCTTTTGTTGGGGGGGGGGGGAATGAAAATTCTATATTCTTAGAAGGGGGTAGAGAAAAAATTTCTTCAATAGGTAGGGTAGCGAGACTGAGGGAAATTCTTATTGCTGTCCGCTCCAATCACATTTTTTTCTGGGGGGAGGGGGAAGGCCGAAGTTTGAACCTTAGGTGGCGTATGCCTTCTCTGTGGTGCTCCTGCTCAATTTTCAAGTTAACTCCAAATTTGAAATGGATTGGCCTCCGGATGACGCTAGATTTTTGTTTTGATTTTCGTTTTCAGAGTGAGATACTTCTTAGAATAGTAGGAATCCATCTTAGAGAGGCAGGAATTCATTATTTTGCAAACAGACTTTGAGTAAAGCTGAAAAATCTAATTTTGATCTCATGTGAAAATTCGCAATGCGTCCAATAAAGTTTCGCAAAGATTGCGATGTTTTTTTAATGAGTGTGAAAATTGCATTGTGATTGCAAATTTTGATTCTGATGAGAACCAGGAATTATTTATATTTCGTTATTTTAATCTTTGCGACACTTCTCCGATTACAAAAAAAAAAATCGTTTAATGATCGACATTTGTCGTTTGCTTCTAGAAGTTGAGATACTGGATAACAGTGAAAGCTGGGATAATAATCCAAGCATGGAATAAGGTTGAATTGTGAGTGTTTAGACTGTTTCAAAGACAGGTTTGTAGGTTTTTTCTAACTTTTTTTTGGGGGGGGGGGCTGCTTTCTCTTAAATTAATTCTAACTTTTTGACTCATGTTTCAACTATATCCATCATAGCGATGAATGGTGAAAAAAAAATAACCGTTAAGCTCAATGCCATGAAATGTTTTTTAAGTACTTTTTACTTTGTTGTTTTACTCCAAGTTAGCATTCTCGAACTTCTTACTGCACTTATTCTTGAAATAGTAACGAGCTCTTAATTGCTTTTTGTATACATGCAGGAGGTGTGCTGTAGTTTAAAAAAAAATTGAGATAAGGTTATGTGAAGCCATAACTTCAGGTTCAAGTGGTAGCACCAAAAACGAATGCGTTTGTCTCTTACAGGACAATAATTATTATCCTGTCTATTATAATAGAATGCAAGTTCACTAAGGGGTGTTTATTATTGTAATGAAATACATTTCCTATTACGGAAGCCACAAAAACTATCAATTAGGGAGGCAAAATTCGGCAAGATGACAGATGTAAAGAACTTTTTCCTAAGCTCTTGTGATTTGTTGATTGAGTTATTGTAAATGTAAAAATTATACGGAAATGACTATTTTGAAGCATTCCAATGAATGACACTTTACTGTTATTATCAGCTTTCTGCTATATTGTGCCTCTCATTTGACCTAAGATTCGATTTCTTTTTTCAGTTTCAACTCAGATTTGGGCAAAAAGGAAGATGCCCAGAGCGATGACACATCCGTCAAAGTCATAGATTAGACTATGGTTTGGAATATTCCTTATGAGATTTACAGATTATCATGCCTGAAAAGTTGTCAGATATATATGGACAAGTTTCTATGGTTCACGAAGGTTGGCTCTTGAAAAAATGGCATATTCATTTTTTGAAAAAAAATCCCTTAGATATTTGTGTACTTTGAATTTCAACTCTTTGCAGTGTTGTATAATTATATAGAAATAATAAATGTCTTGTACTCCCACAAACTTGGTCGCCTCATAATTGAAATCTTTAGGAACTGCAGTTCATAAAATCGATGAAGCTAATCTTATTATAGTCTTTTTAATCTATAATCTAGGGTTGGAGACTTTTTAATGAAATGCCAAAAAAGATGTTTTCCAAAATCTAGCAGCTAAACTTCTCCCTCCCCCTCACGTACCTGGTCTATATAGAAACGTTTTTTATATTTCAGTCTAACCAAGTAAGGACCAAAATATAAGATTATCATTTGAAAAAGGGCGGTCTGAAAACTGAAAAATATGCTACCAGTTACGCTCCTAACCATCACGGGGTGGAAGGGCAGCAGATCATGTAAATAGTTCATTAAAAAAAAGAGGATTAAAAGACGCACTTGGTAGAAAATTAAATTAAAAAACAAGTTTTTTCAACTGAAAGGAATGAGCTACATTAAAACTTAAAACGGACAGAAATTATTCCGTATATGAAAGGGACTGTCCCCTCCTCAACCCCTCGCTGTTTACGCTAAATTTGACTCTGTCCCACGACTTCATTTTTTAAAACAATTAAAAACTTTAGCGTAAAGAGCGAGGCTTTGGGGAGGGGACTGTCCCTTTCATATACGGAATAATTTCTATTCGTTTTAAGTCTTAATGTCGCTCCTTACTTTCAGTTGAAAAAACTTGTTTTTTTATTTAATTTTTGAACGTTTTTAAATTAATGCAGGTTTTGCTTTTGGCTTACCCAACATGAATAATTAAAACAAAAATTGCATATTAATTTTACTTTTATTTGGTTAAATGGCTTCCTCGAAAGTTGTTTAATTTTATTTACGAACGTTTTTATTAGCAATAAATTTACATAACTTACGTAACGAACTCCTATATTCATATATTTTTAATACGTATATCAGGGGGTTCGCTCCGTAGTCAATACCTCGCTCTTTACACTATTAAATAAAAAAAACAAGTTTTTTAAACTGAAAGTAAGAAGCGACATTAAAACTTAAAACGAACAGGAATTATTCCGTAAATGAAAGGGGCTGTCCCCTCCTCAACGCCTCGCTCTTTATGCTAAAGTTTTTTATTGTTTTAAAAAATAAAGTTGTGAGACAGAGTCAAACTTTAGCGTAAAGAGCGAGGCGTTGAGGA